>JAYWMT010000325.1:0-183535 GCA_039090855.1 Macrothele yani
GCAGCCATATTTCTGATGTGGCAAAAGCATTCGATAAATGCCCACATGAGGCAATTATCTACAAGCTAATAGCACATGATTTCCCACCCTGGATTATACATATAATCAAATCATACCTCACTAACAGAACATTCT
Source organism: Macrothele yani (assembly GCA_039090855.1). Taxonomy (NCBI): domain Eukaryota; kingdom Metazoa; phylum Arthropoda; class Arachnida; order Araneae; family Macrothelidae; genus Macrothele; species Macrothele yani. The sequence continues at coordinate 136 of JAYWMT010000325.1, forward strand.
GTGTAAAAATCAATGGGAAAAAATCGTTAAAAAAAATCGAAGCTGGTGTACCTCAAGGCAGTGTACTCGCACCAACACTGTATTCTATCTTTACGTCAGACTTTCCCAACTATAATAACAGGAATCTGACTACAGCTCTCTATGCTGATGACACTGCACTCGCTTATACTTCCAAAAATAAAAATCAAGCAACTTTCATGTTGCAACATTATGTTGAAAAACTTGAGAAATATTTCTTAGATTGGAAAATTAAAATCAATACCGAAAAAACTCAAGCAATTCTATTTTCTAGGATTAAATGCAATCACAATCCAGACTTTGAAATAGAAATGTATAAAAAAAAATACCTTGGGTAAATGATGTTAAATACTTAGGACTTTTCATGGACCACAACCTAAACTGGAACAAGCATATTAAAGAAACTGTGTACAAATCTCTTAAGATCAGAGGAAGTCTCCAGCCAATAATAAAAAATAAAAGGCTTAGCAGGAAAAACAAAACTTTGATATGGAAAGCCTGTATCAGCCCTGTTATTACTTATGCCTGTCCTACCTGGGGTAACTGCAACAAACAGCAGAAAAATAAGATTACCTCATTTCAAAATAAAACCCTACGATATATGGTTGGACTTGATGGAAGAACTTCAAACCATGCTATCCGAAGCATGCTAAATATTAACTCCATCCATTACACGATGTATGACTTAGCTTATAGATACTATGATAAAGCTAAGATTCATCCTAATCCTCTAGTCAGAGCGGCCATTAACTATACTGTCAATGAAACTGACAGTTATAAAAGGCCAAAAACTATCTTGAATAAAGTTCCAGAAATGAACCCAATTCACAGCTACCCTAGCAAAAAAAATAACAATAATTGGGACTAGTGTTCAGAGATTATTTCTCACCTAAGAAGAATTTCTGATAAAAAAAAAAAAAAAAAAAGGCTCTTTTAAGGGCCTTACTCTGATTGCAAATTTACTTCACACATGTGTATTAATCTCGTTAAAAAAAAAAAAAAAAAAAAAAAAAAAAGGGGGGGTGGGATCCTCTAAGAGCCGTACTCTGTTTTGAAAACATACTTCACCCATGTGAAGAAACCTAGTTAAATTAAAAATGAGAAAAAAAAAAAAAAGGGCTTCTTTAAGGATCGAGCAAAATGTTGCATAAAAGATTTATCTTTTTTGTACTAAATATCTCTGCCCCTAAAAAAAAACAAAAAAAACAAGGTATTGTTGGTCTTGCCTTTTATGTTAAAAGTTGTTGTTGTTTTTCCTTGATTAAAAAAAAAAAAAAAAAAAAAAAAAAAAGGCTCTTTTAAGAGCCGAGCAAAATGTTGCATCTGAAACCTCGATCGGTGTAACTTTGTGATCACACCACCTCAGCTATGGTTAATCTGACATGCCTGTCAAGAATCAACAAAAGTAAACCAGTGAAAAAATTCTGTAAACCAATGGGGAAAAATCTTTTCTCTCATTGGCTGGCGAGCAACACTGAGCGAATAGCCAGTTTTGTCTTATGCGGAGTTCAAAGACGATTTTTCTCTGGGAAAGATGTTCTGTGTGTGATGATTTTTTTTCCAGGTTCCCCTCTCCCGGGTCCTTTCCTTCCTTTTCCCCTGTGCTCTTCTGTGGCACAGATGTACCGGGCATTTTTCTGCGGAGAGCAATATCACTTGAAATAGCTTGTTGTTACAGGTAAGTATGTAGGGCAGCTTACAACTTCACTTCTTAACGGGTAACCGTCTACTCCCTCTCCTCTAATATTTCCATACTTTTCTTTCGTACTATTCTATCAGGGAATTCTGTTCCCAAACATCTAATATTTCTCTTTTTCACCTGACAAAAGGCGCAGAGCGCTGAGGGTTCGGGTCTCTCAACCTCAGATAGGAAATATCTCTCTGAAGTAAAGCGGTGGACAGCACAATAAGAGGTTTCCACAGTTTCCTAATGCTCGCAAAACAAGTCGCTGAACGTGGATTGACAACGTTTGCCGAAATATGTAAGCACACATCGAATTGCATTGCCTGACAGCATGCAAAACTGCCGTAGATTATTGCATGATAAATAACTTTGAGAAACACGGTGTGGAAATTCTTTGTTCTTTTTCTTTTGGAATTTAAAGGTATTTTTGAGGAGCACTTAAATCTTTATATACCAAGAAATGGAATTAGTATTATGTATGATTATGCTTCACCCATCCTATGCTCGTATCGTTTTTGATTACCATGTCACTTTGTGTAATAATATACAGTATTTAATTATAAAATAAAATTTTATATATGTCGATTATAGTACTGAATTATTTGGATGAATTTTTTGTTTCTTCTGGAAAGCTGACCTATTGGCTCAGTTATGAAATTTCACAAATTATTTAGTGCTTTAATCACCAGGTCTAGAGACAGAAATATTACTTTAGCAACCTATCTTTGTCCTAGAGATATAATTTCTTATCAAGACATGCCGCCTTCCCTAACAGGTCAAAATATTTTTAATTTGTGATCAGATTTCTGAAAGTTTTGATTGTCGAATTTGTAACTACGAAGTGATTTGCCCAAGTACTATTATTCATGAAAAATCCTTCTCGTGGTAGGTAAGGTTTAAAAAGAGATTTTTTTCATCATGATATACTGCATACGTTGCCGAATATTTCGTGTACTTTTTATCCGAGCCATATTATTCACCCATCAGAATTTGGAAAGTCTTGCAGACAGAAAGACAAATATTTCAGTGCTTACCAAATATTTTTACAAAAGTACAACTCGATGTTCAGACGAGAGAAAACCTTTGATAGCGGTAGTTACAAATTAAGAATAGCTTTAGGCATGTTTTTCCAATGCATAATTCTTTTTTATCATCTGTACTGTCTCGCAGATAAGCGTATTTGGAAACCCTGACTCCAATTTCAGAATGATATCACATCACATTAACGAAAGTACTAACTGCATTTGTAAGCATATATTTTGTGTATATTCCTTTACCACAAAGTCGTTAAATGTAAAAACGTAAGTTTGCTGTTATTGTCACCTTTTTGTTACTTTTATTTTGCCTTTGAAGTTAGCATGGATACATCTAATTTTGGATTTACCTAGGCGATAAGGCCTTCCCCGAAGAAAAACATGTTTCTGGGGAGCCCACGAAAACGATCTTCGATTCTTTGTTGGGACCATTTAGATATGAAATTGCGAGTAATGGGATATTTATTATAACACCAGTCTCAATGCAAAAATGTAGATTGTAAGGACATCGGCATTTGTATAAAAAACCATAGTAAGAAATTCAAATCTTGCAATCCGTAAAAGTGACGCCTCATGTGAAACATAGTCATCTGTGTTTTGAAAAGGCTCGTTACAGGACACTTGCGATTGAGATCATGGGATATAACTTATGTTGATAACAAAACACTTAACAAAAGTTTTTTAATTTTAGAATAGTAACCTTCATTATGACATTTTCTTCAGTCAAAATATATCTTAGCTTTTTAAGGACAGAGCAACAAGAGAAACATTTCTCTGGTTGACCTGTTCAGGTCTTGAATTGGGTTCAACAGGAGTATTAACTGAAAATTTGATAAATAAATCCACAAAATTTGTTTGCAATTTTGAGAACGATACGAATATATTCGTTTACTTCCTAAATGGAAATTCAGTTACTCTGATTCTTTAACTTCCGGTAACCCTTAATGATGTTGTTGGGGCTTCACGGACAGAGGGCGCATCAGCGGCGGCGGCCAACGTCAGATGTGAGAAGATAGCGGACATGTCAGGACGTGTGAAACGGGCGGAACAGATAATACGGCAGAGGTCGTAATGTAAGAACTGATATTAAGACTTATAACGCGAAAGAAAAAGAACGAAATCTTCAGTGTGTGTGAGTGTTTGTGTAATTACATCTAATTCGTATAAAATGATCTGCAATAAATTAGTAGTATACCTTTGATGTGGAACTGTCTTGGAATATGATGTTCTTGTGTATTCGACCGTGTGCATAGATTTAGGATAAAGAAGTTCCTGACTGCAGGAGGGCCCGTGTACGGACTCACGGAAGAGGTAAGAAGTTAAATATAAATACCTCTAATTACTAAAATTGAAATGGAACACGAATGGAACGAGAAAAGTAAGAACATTAATGGCGCCCAACGTGGGGCTCTCTTGCAAATACAAACTGAAGGCAATATTTTCACCTATATTGAATTTGAAGTGTAAAACTGAAATTGCTTAAAATAAGTAATGGCTGAGGATTTAGACAAACTAAAAAAGAAAAGAGCGGTTAATCGCAGATTAACAACCATTGTTATTAATAAACTAAAGGAAGCTCTTGAAGAGGATCCCATTGAAAGGGAAGTTATCGAGAATAATTTAGCTCAGTTATTGATTAAAGAAGAAAATTTGATTTCTGTTGGTGAACTAATTGAGCGAGTTATTCCTGTAGAGGAATTTGAAGACGATTATTGTGCTAGTCAGGAATACTACGAAAACGTGCTGTTATGGAAAACCAAAGCGCAGCGCTGTTTAACTGTGATCGGAAACACTGAAGAAAGCGGCACGAACGAAACAGAGAATAGAACATCGCGGTCAAACAATATACATGGAGTGGCGATAAGATTACTGAAATTAGAGCTTGCAAAATTCTTTGAAGATCCATGGCATTGGTTGGAATTTTGGGGTCAGTTTGATACGACCATACACTCAAATGAGGGTTTAAATAATTTGAACAAGTTTAGTTACTTGAAATCTTATTTGGGAGGAGCAGCTGCTATTGAAATATCTGGATTACCTATCACCGAAGCAAATTATGACAAAGCCATACAAATTTTGAAGGGTAAGTTCGGAAAAAAAGATGTTGTTATAAATTCACATATGAATAAGTTACTGTCTCTACCACCTGTTAAGAGGTTAACAGACACATTTGGTATGCGGAAGCTGTATGATAATTGCGAAGTCCAATTAAGAAACCTCGAATCGCTGGGAGTAATCTCCGACACTTATGGAAGTTTGTTGCGTCCCATGATATTGAAATTAGTTCCCAGTGAATTAGTACTAGAATTCAACAGACTTCGGGAAGCAGATAAGATTTGGAATATAGAAGAAGTTATGGAATTTATAAGAAAATAAATTGAAAGTCGTGAGCGCACCCAGGCAATTTGCGGAAACACAGAATTAAAACCGAATCTTTCTCAGAGTGTTAAGGGTGTCAGTAAACAATATGCCCATCAGATCTGATCTCACGCGCGCAAAAGAATTCATGAAGCAAAATAAAACGTTTCCTTCGGCCGCCAAACTGAATGCTACTGTAGAAAATAACCCAGAGTCCTGTGTAAAACGCCTTGAAGACAGATTGACTGTGGTCAACGTTCAAAGAAATAACGAGCATTGTGTTAGAGAAAGTTGTTTATTTTGTTCGTCGGATCATGATTTAGACAGATGTCCTTTAACAATAGGCGAAAAAAGACGTAATTTATTGCGACAAGGAAGATGCTTTAACTGTTTCAAAAAATATCACTTGGCGAAGTTTTGTTTATCAAAAGATCGGTGTTAACTTTGTCATCGAAAGCACAATACCTTCATGTGCGATGCCGAAAGAAGCACCTCAGCTGTAAAACATATTGCGCACGCATTTCAGCAAGAGGACGGTGTTCTGTTACAGACCATGACCCTAAAGGCAGTGGGAAAAGCTAGTTGTAGCGTGCGAATTCTTCTTGACGAAGGCTCGCAATCGACATTTGTTATGGAAACTGTTTCTAAAGAGCTCAAGTTACATGTGACAGGAGAAGACCAATTAACAATATTTTCATTTGCTGCGAATTCACCAGTAACAGAGAAACGAAAAAGAGTTCGCTTGGTTTTAAAAGATGCAAGAACTGGACGCAGAATCGAGATTCAGGCTTTGGAAACAAATAACACTGGCAATGCTTTGATGATAAGTACTCCAGGGAAAGAAATACGAAGTTATTGTAAAAAAAGAAAAAATGTTGTTAGCAGATGGAGCGGAAAACTGTAACAACTTAGAATTATCAGTTTTGATCGGAGCTGACTATTATTGGAAGGTTGTAACCGGAAGAGTGCGTAGGATAACGCCATCCTTGGTCGCTTCACAAACTATTTTTGGGTGGACATTAAGTGGCACCTCGGCGCTGTCAAATGCGTTGGCATCACAGTCTGTCATTAATGTTATGAAAAATGCCACAAGTACAAGTAAAACTGACTGTGAAATGAACCAAATGTTGAAGAAATTTTGGGATCTTTAAACGCTAGGAATAAGGGAAAGTATCGACCAAACTAATAAAACAGAAGATAATCGCATTTATGAGGAATTTCGAGAAAATCTGAAAATGGAAGATGACAGATACAGGACACGGTTTCCGTGGAATCAACAAATATAAGATTTGAAGGATAATTACATATTGGCTGAAAAACGATTGAGATCACTTGTTCGGAAGTTCAATAAGGAACCACAGTTCTACGAAGAATATAAGAAGGTTATAAAAAAATTTTTTAAAAGAAGGAATTGCAGAGGAAACAAAAGGTGATAGTAGCAATGTAATACATTACATGACACATCAGGTTGTAATCAGGGAAAACAATGATACCACTAAATTACGCGTAGTATTTGATGCGTCATCTCATGCCGAGAACTGTTTATCATTAAATGATTGTTTACTCGCAGGGCCAAACCTAAATCCCGATGTGCTGAATTTGTTGATTAGATTCTGTAAAGATAAGGTCGCTTTTACAGCTGACATTCAACAGGCATTTTTAGATTGCTCTTGCCAAAGAAGACCGAGATGCAGTTAGCTTTTTGTGCATTGACGAGGAAATAGATGACAGCGACTCCCTCAAAGTAAAAATACTACGAATGACTAGTCATATTTGGTGCGAAGTCAAGCCCATTTATACTGGCTGCAACGCTAAGAGTTCACATAGACAAATATAAACAACAGTATGAGGATGCATACAAGCTACTGAGGAATTGTCTATATGTGGTGATTTAATTGGAGGAGCAACAGATGAAAATGAAGCAATGACGCTATCAAGAGACGTTAGATGTATTTTGAATAAGCGGAAATTTAACATGAGAAAATGGAGAACAAACAGCGAATCCCTTCAGCAATTGTGGAATAATGAAGAAAATGATCTTCAATGCGCTGCAAGCAATACGGTTTTGGGATACCTATGGGATAGAGAGAAGGATATTATACGAATACACGTTTCTGAAGTGATTGCATATATGAGAAATAGAAAGGATAAGGTATGCAAAAGAGAAGTTCTGAAGACTGTTAGTCGTCTATATGACCCGATTGGTTTTTTAAGTCCATTTACAATAAGAGGCTGAATTATCTTGCAAAATGCTTGGAAATCGGATGCAAACTGGGATGCAGAATTGTCCATAGAAGTAGAGAAAAATTGGAAAGATTGGTGCACAGAGTTATCACAGATGGAAAATGTTGACATACCAAGATATTATTTCGGGACATCGAAGAAAGAGAATTGAGAAATATCAAGTTGCATTGTTTCACAGATGCGAGTCAAAAGACATATGGTGCAGTGATATATTTGAGATATGAAATCAAAGATGAAATAAATTCAAGCAATGGGATTTCAAAGGCTAGAGTAGTACCCTTAAAGAAACTATCTTTATCTAGGCTAGAATTGATGGCGGCGTTAATAGGAGCTAGACTAGCTGAATCTGTTGAAAGGCAACTCCAGCAAAAGTTTGATTTGACCTTACATTTTTGGACAGTATCCAGTACAGTTTTGCACTGGATAAAAGGAAATGCCGAAAAATGGAAGCCGTTTGTGCAAAATAGGATAAAAGAAATACAAGGGAAGTCCGATCCGTTATCATGGACATACTGCCCAGGAAAAGAGAATCCTGCCGATGTACTCACCAGAGGAGAGAAGATTGAAGCCATCAAAGGTTATAGTAATTTGGTGGCATGGACCAGAATGGTTAATTACAGAGGAAACATCTTGGCCAAAATTACCAGCTGACTTGTCCACAGACGACAGTGCAAGGGAAGATAGAAAACGAAAGAGAAAAGAGACCCTTCAAGTAAGCTGTGTAACGGAAGAAGGGAGGGTCCCAATTTTTTATATTAGAGAAAACAGTGAATTGAAAACTGTTCTTCGTGTGTCAGCATGGACTCTAAGATTCGTACATAATGTTCGAAATAAAGATTCAAAAAGGACAGGAGTTCTGACAGTTGAAGAAATAAACTCAGCGGAAATTTATTGGGTTAAACAATTCCAGAGAGAGTGTTTTCCAAACGAAGTAAATGCTTTGAACTGTGAACACGACATTTCTTCCGATTCGAAAATCTACACGTTTAATCCATTTCTGGACGACGACGGTATAATGAGAGTTGGAGGAAGACTACAGAATGCAGACTTGAACTATGACCAAGTTCATCCAGTAATTTTGACAACCAATAGTTATTTGTCAGACCTATTAATAAGGCGAAGTCATATAAGGGTAGGACATGGTGGAGTTGCCGAGACTTTAGCACAAATCAGAGAAAGGTACTGGATTCTACGGGGACGGCAAAGAGTGAAAAGCGTTATACATATTTGTTTTAACTGCCGGAAATTTAAAACAAAACCTTTCGACCAAGATATGGCACCCTTACCACCGGACAGATTAAAGGAAGTTTCTCTTTTTGAAATATGTGGAGTGGACTTTGCAGGACCATTATTCACAAAGAATGAAAATACAAAGGTTTACATCGCTTTTTTTCACTTGTGCAGTTACTTGTGCTGTACATCTGGAATTGGTATCTGATTTAACAGCTTGCAACTTTCTGTTGGCATTTAGAAGATTTTTGGGAAGAAGAGGAATTTGTAAGACACTCTATTCAGATAACGCGAAAACATTTAAAAGGGTAAACCGAGATTGAACCAAACTGTGGAGCATGGTTACCGATCCAAAAAATTTTAAGTTTCATGGAGAAACCGGAATAAGATGGAAGTACATTGTTGAAAGAGCTTCATGATGGGGTGGTTTTTGGGAGAGGCTCGTTCGCTCGATCAAAACATGCCTAAAGAAAATACTGGAAAAGCTTCTTTAACATATGAAGAATTGGAAACTAATCTTGTTGAAGTAGAAGCAATCCTGGATTCCCGTCCTTTGATATTTGTATATAGCGAACCAGGAGAGCCTGAATCACTTTCACCAGGGCATTTATTAATTGGAAGACGATTGACAACAATTCCTGATGGGAAACCAAGTTCTGAGGAACCAAAAAGAAGCGATCTTACAAGGAAATACAAACAACAGAGTACTAGTTATAGAGAGAATGTGGAGAAGATGGCGACAAGAATATCTTCTGGAATTGAAATCAGCCCACCAGTTGAAGATTGCAAAAAGGGGTTTAGAGGAGAAAAAGGATTCCATAGTTCATGTAAAAGATGAAAGATTACCTAAACTGATGTGGAAAACTGGTATCGTTACCCAAGTTCATGTGGGACGTGACGGAAAGGTACGTTCATGTACAGTGAGACTGCCTAATGGAACATTGATCAAAAGACCAGTACAACACCTTTACTCTATAGAGCAGGACTTAGAAAAGACTGAACCCAATTCTTTGGGGCCGGAGGATGTTGGGGTTTATATAACAGAGGGCGCAGCTGAGGCGGCCAACGTCAGATGTGAGAAGATGGCGGACATGTGAGGACGTGTGAAAAGGGCGGAACAGATAATACGGCAGAGGTCGTAATGTAAGAACTGATATTAAGACTTATAACGCGAAAGAAAAAGAACGAAATCTTCAGTGTATGTGAGTGTTTGTGTAATTACATCTAATTCGTATAAAATGATCAGCAATAAATTAGTAGTATACCTTTGATGTGGAACTGTCTTGGAATATGATGTTCTTGTGTATTCGGCCGTGTGCGTAGATGTAGGATAAAGAAGTTCCTGACTGCAGGAAGGCCCGTGTACGGACTCACGGAAGAGGTAAGAAGTTAAATATAAATACCTCTAATTACTAAAATTGAAATGGAACGCGAATGGAACGCGAAAAGTAATAACAGATCTTGATATTGGATCTTCAATGATATAATTATCTTTAAGTTATACAAAGAAGTGAATGTAAGTGTATGTTCGCAAAAGGAAGCGGCGTATATTTGTTTTCTAATAAGGCAAAATATTTATATTTTGCTTTCTGAATTTGTATATCTTATACCAGTAAGAAGCAAATATTTTACCTGCTTTTGCTAATTAAGGTAAGGTATGATATCCGTCGATATATGCGCTCTGAAAAGAGTAGCTATTCAGATAATTTTACCCAGTTTCTGATAAATTTTGATAATATGACTTTGCATTAAAAGTTTCTTTGTTATTAACATGATTTTAAAAAGTTATACTTTCATGAGAAATCTTTTGCGCACAAAAAACTGATTAATTTACATACTACAAAATTTTTGGAGGAGCTATTACTTAACACCTGTATCATTACCTTTATTCATTTCGTCCAGATTTTAAATGTCCGAAAAAATGTCCCTTAGTTTTTAAAATCGTACATACTAGTTTTTGCAAGGTAAATTATGATTACTTTAAAATATTGTTTGAAGACAACAGCTGAGACTACTCGTCCATTCTTAATCATTTCCTTCATTCAATCTTGTTCGGTTTGTAGAATATTTCCTGAACCATATCAATGAGCTCAAAACTTTAAAACCGTACATAATACAAACCTTTCTATTATGATTATACACTGATTTCCAAAATTAAGGGCACAAACACATTTTTTGGAATAATTCAAAATATCATGCGGTAAAATGCTTAAAATTGCTGTCATATATAAATTCGGGAACAATGAACCAAATGTAAGCATTCACTGTTTGTTAAACGGTTAACAGGGTGAGTTTGGTAAGAAAACGTAACCTTCATGGCCTTCATGGCCCGAAGGTTACTTCATGGCCCGACCCATGCCTGACCCATGGTTACTTCATGGCCCGACCCATGCTCTTCATCTGTTACTATTAAACAGAGAGAAGAAGATTAAAGAGAACTCAAGCTGTGAGAGTGACATAATAATTAGAAATGATTTTCAGCTATAACGAAATTCCAAGTTCGTTTGAGAGAGAATTTAAACCTGAAAAACAATGCAAAAGAAATCCAAATTTTACATTGCAATTAAAAAAGGAAATGTTAATTTATAACGAACAGATTTTTGAAAGAAAACTTGAGTCTAAAACCCCCTACTCTACAACTTATGACAGCACGAAAACGAGAATAAGTTAAAGATAATAATTAACTAAAGAAAACTTTGTGAAAGTTATATACCTTAAACAGTTAGTTGCAATATGTACAAAGTATTTCAGCAGTGCTTTAAGTGCATAATTAATTAGTTATTAAGAACTTAACTACTTTGAAAAAACAGCGCATAGACAGCGCATAGAAAAGGAACAAAGCTTAGCCATCTTCTGTTCCTAGGTACCCCAAAAGACGCTCAAAGTTACAAAGAAAAGTAAGAGTTAAAACCCGCAAAAATGTTAACAGACAAACCAATGCTTAAAAGCCTGAAAAGCTAAAAAACGACAGAGAAAAGGTACATGAAGTAACAAACATTGAACTTATAAAACCTAGAACCCAAAAACAAGGAAGAGAGCTTACCTCTTGTGTGACAAAAACTTTTCTCCTCACAAGAGAAGAACATGGCTGACCTCTTCCGCCACTCCCTAGACTGACTGGGGGGCAGAGAGGGTGGGGCTGATGGCTCCCTCCTCATACAGCAAGAAACCAACGCGCGGAGATTTTAACCAGAGAAAAAATATATATATAAACTTAAGACTGTGGATCTGTATGATCAGAAAGAGCAGAATTAACTCTCCAGAATACATGAGAAATATTATAAAATACACGAGCAGTTTATTTAATAATCTTTGCATGTATTAAATCACCTTAGTGAGCTTCTATAGATTAATCAGAATCTTATTAATTTTAATGTTGGTTTTACTATTTTTAGTATAGCTATCCTAGTGATGAATAACTAGTTTTCTTTTTTATTTGTTTTTATTTTCTTTTATAAACAGATTTTTAAGCTTTTTTGTGATTTTGTTTATATTATTTAATTTTTGTTTTAATAGGACCGTCATATCCATAGCACTAAGGTTCCTTTAGGTAGTTAATAGGCATCCTCTAGCCAACTTCCTTACGGCTTTGATTGGTCAGAATCATATTATTAACTGTGTAGAAAATTAAAGCAGATCTGCCAACCTTACTCTATTATTCAGAATAATTTTTCTTAAAGTTCTTTTGATGAAAGAAGAAGGAATTTCGTTCTCTAGAAAACTTTCTAATAGTATATTAATGTGGTAATTGAAGTCCAAATTGTTGCTGCAAATTCTTGAAATTCTTAGGACCTGAGAAATTAGTACATTCTCAATTACTTTGGTTGAAATGTTATTATTCCAGTGTAGATATTTAATTACTTTGAAAGGAAAATTAACTCTTTTATCAAAGAGGCTAATAGATGGGTTACCTCTGTTGAGCTTAATGCTTAAGTCTAGGAACTCAAGTTCCTGATTACTGTGGTTGGTTTTACATAAGTTAAGAGAGCTAGGATAGATATTATCAAAATCACTCTCTATAACTTCTGAATTATTGATACACAGCAGATCATCAATATATCTAAAAGTGTAAAGGTAGTTATCTGAGCAGGTGGGGTGATTTTTAATGAATTTATATTCCTTAAAGAACAGGAATAGATTAGCGATATTCGTGGACGTTGATGTTCCCATTGGAATACCGTTCACTTGCTTATAGAGAGTATTATTATATAAGATATGGTTATTTTTTATGCAGCAATTGAGATAAGAGTTCCAAGTTCCTACATCAACAAATTGGTTAAGTTTAAATTCTGCATACAGCTCTTTAAAGGTAGTGATTATATCTGATAGAGGCAGATTAGTATATAGGTTTTCAAAATCATAACTATTAATATCTAGGGGACAAACTTTGAGTATAGTAGAAATTACTTCTGCATTATTATTAATTATCCAAAAATCTCTGTACATCAAGTTAGAACAGTTTCTAATGTGTTTCAAAACCTTCTTTAAGACATCTTCAAAAGCAAGATCTATTTTCTTTTTATGACTCCTTACTCCACTAGCTATGAACCTGAACTTCACAGGATCCTTATGAAACTTAACCGTTGCAAAAAGAAATGGAAATTCAGGCTCATATCTTCTAGTTTGTGGAATTTTAAGTTTCTTGAAGAATGCCTTAAACCGATTTTCTAACTGCTTGGTAGAATAACTTACGGGCTCGTATGTTACTCTATTATTGAGTTCCATAGTTAACAATTCAAAATAGAACTTCTTACAGATAATTGCAAAATTATTGCTAGCTTTATCCGTAGTGGTAAAAATAAATTGGTCTTGTAGTTTGGAGAGTGACCTTTTAGCTTCTCCAGAGAAAAAGAGATTTCTGTCGAAACAAAAGTCCAGACCTGCCAACTCTCCGGTGAAGCTATTGATTATATTATATTTCCATTCTGCAAAGGCCTCAATAGGCTGATTGTACGTTAAACTGGTTTTTACGATGTACATATTTACGTCTTGAGTGAAGCTCTCAAGAATCCTTTCTTTGGAAATTGTGAAGGAAGGTCTGAATTTAGAGCCATACTCTAATAAATTCCTAAGCTTTTCATTTTCAACAAAACTCAAGTTTCCGGTGATAATATGGTTGTAATTCTTATCATAGTGAACTGTTTCTTTATGTTCATCACAAGAACAAGTAGTAATTACAGGAATGTAGCTCGAAGAGTTAAGTTTGTAGTTTTTAACTATTGACCCTAAGGTCTTAACATATTTAAAACTTACAATAGACTGGTGCCTGTGGATGGGAAAAAAAATTGCATTATTGTAGAACAGCTTCCTTACATTGAGATTATCGTAGGCTTTATTTAGGAACCTGATGGTAACAAAATTACTGGAAAATTCTTTAAGAGAAATTTTATCTTTAAGAATATGTTTAAGAATGTCCAGAACCAAAGCAAAAACATGCTTATCAACATGGTTAGCAGTTTCATTCCAGAATTTGAAAAAACATTTAAGGACAGAGTGCTTGAAGGACTTGAGAATTTTGTAAGTATTTTTAACAAAATTAGTGCCAGTTTTAAAGCTTTCCAGAGTTTTTAGCAAGTTAGCAAAATCAACTTTGCTAGATGTGCGAAATAACCTCTGTCCTCTATTACCTCTAGAGCAGCTCTTATTATTAACAAGAAAGAAGAGTTCACGAATTGAAAATTTATGCTGATTATGCTTATTGTCAGATAGAGTGGAATTAAGGCCATAGGGATAAAGAGACTGATGCTGCAAAATTTCAAGGGATTCAGTTTCTAGCCGAGCATAGAGGTCAGGGATAATATGTAGTACCTCTATTTTCACTTTGTCAAAACCATGAGTATGGAAATGCTCTAATTCAAAGGTAGAGTACTGGTTGGCGTTTGTGGAGGGGTTCACTCCTGAATTAGAGAACTTGTTTACTAGAGACCTGTGATCATTAATCCTAAGATGCAGAGGATTTTTACTTTGGCCAATATAGCTAAGGTTGCAGACAGTACAGGTGAGCTTATAGATGGTATTGTAGGCTTTGCAAAACTTGTTGGAGCAATTATCCTCAACAGAAGAATACAGGTTAGGATCTGCAGATTTACATGTCAAACAACGTTTGTCATTTCATAACTTTAGATTACCTTTGCCAGCGAGTTCATACACTATGGGAAAGGGTGCTAGCCTAACCGAGCGGGAGGACTTAAAATATCTGAGCTGACCTCCAATCCTTTCATCGTCCTTAGAACTCCACTTGGGCCAAAACATACATATTCTGAGCAAACCAATTAGGAAAAACTTTTTAGAAATAAGCAGTCCAAGAAAAGACCAAACTCGAGTATAAACTACACTCCAAAAAGCTGCATCCAAAACATACTAAAAAGAAAAATTAGGAAATGAAAAAAAACCTCAAGTAAAATAATAGTAATAAAAAAAAAAAAAAAAAAAAATAATAATAATAATAAAACATTTCAACTAGAATTTGCGCATGAGCTGCTAAATAATAAATTGAAATTAGTTACTTAAGAGCAAAACTGAAGACTAAGGAAAAAATTTTAGAATTTAAAACGAAGGGTGCATAATAACCTGAAAAATCAAAACGTGCAACGCAGCAGTTTTGAAAATTCAGAATTCACATTCTATAAAGAAGATACCTAAGCAAAAAAATACATATATAATTTTGACTCACACCTAGTACAACATAGAAAAGGTTATGTATCTACCTGTGTGAGTAAAAGGAGAAAAGATAAAAAAATAAAATAAAACAACTGAATGTAGAAGGTGTCGAGAATACTGAGCCTTGGCTTTATCAAGGACCAGCAAAAACTCTGCATTTTCTCACTTCCACAAAGACCTAGTTGGAAATGGGTTTCTGCAAGGCCATAGATGCAAGTAACATTCCCACCTAAAATAGTTTAAAAAAATATATATATGAGTCATGTCCTCCGTAGAGTAGCATGACCTAGCACTGGTTAACAATTTCGCTTGCATCCATTAACCTTCATGGCCCGACCCATGCTCTTCATCTGTTACTATTAAACAGAGAGAAGAAGATTAAAGAGAACTCAAGCTGTGAGAGTGACATAATAATTGGAAATGATTTTCAGCTATAACGAAATTCCAAGTTCGTTTGAGAGAGAATTTAAAACCTGAAAAACAATGCAAAAGAAATCCAAATTTTACATTGCAATTAAAAAAGGAAATGTTAATTTATAACGAACAGATTTTTGAAAGAAAACTTGAGTCTAAAACCCCCTACTCTACAACATATGACAGCACGAAAACGAGAATAAGTTAAAGATAATAATTAACTAAAGAAAACTTTGTGAAAGTTATATACCTTAAACAGTTAGTTGCAATATGTACAAAGTATTTCAGCAGTGCTTTAAGTGCATAATTAATTAGTTATTAAGAACTTAACTACTTTGAAAAAACAGCGCATAGACAGCGCATAGAAAAGGAACAAGCTTAGCCATCTTCTGTTCCTAGGTACCCCAAAAGACGCTCAAAGTTACAAAGAAAAGTAAGAGTTAAAACCCGCAAAAATGTTAACAGACAAACCAATGCTTAAAAGCTGAAAAGCTAAAAAACGACAGAGAAAAGGTACATGAAGTACAAACATTGAACTAATAAAACCTAGAACCCAAAAACAAGGAAGAGAGCTTACCTCTTGTGTGACAAAAACTTTTCTCCTCACAAGAGAAGAACATGGCTGACCTCTTCCGCCACTCCCTAGACGCTGGGGGGCAGAGAGGGTGGGGCTGATGGCCTCCTCATACAGCAAGAAACCAACGCGCGGAGATTTTAACCAGAGAAAAAATATATATATAAACTTAAGACTGTGGATCTGTATGATCAGAAAGAGCAGAATTAACTCTCCAGAATACATGAGAAATATTATAAAATACACGAGCAGTTTATTTAATAATCTTTGCATGTATTAAATCACCTTAGTGAGCTTCTATAGATTAATCAGAATCTTATTAATTTTAATGTTGGTTTTACTATTTTTAGTATAGCTATCCTAGTGATGAATAACTAGTTTTCTTTTTTATTTGTTTTTATTTTCTTTTATAAACAGATTTTTAAGCTTTTTTTTTGTGATTTTGTTTATATTATTTAATTTTTTGTTTTAATAGGACCGTCATATCCATAGCACTAAGGTTCCTTTAGGTAGTTAATAGGCATCCTCTAGCCAACTTCCTTACGGCTTTGATTGGTCAGAATCATATTATTAACTGTGTAGAAAATTAAAGCAGATCTGCCAACCTTACTCTATTATTCAGAATAATTTTTCTTAAAGTTCTTTTGATGAAAGAAGAAGGAATTTCGTTCTCTAGAAAACTTTCTAATAGTATATTAATGTGGTAATTGAAGTCCAAATTGTTGCTGCAAATTCTTGAAATTCTTAGGACCTGAGAAATTAGTACATTCTCAATTACTTTGGTTGAAATGTTATTATTCCAGTGTAGATATTTAATTACTTTGAAAGGAAAATTAACTCTTTTATCAAAGAGGCTAATAGATGGGTTACCTCTGTTGAGCTTAATGCTTAAGTCTAGGAACTCAAGTTCCTGATTACTGTGGTTGGTTTTACATAAGTTAAGAGAGCTAGGATAGATATTATCAAAATCACTCTCTATAACTTCTGAATTATTGATACACAGCAGATCATCAATATATCTAAAAGTGTAAAGGTAGTTATCTGAGCAGGTGGGGTGATTTTTAATGAATTTATATTCCTTAAAGAACAGGAATAGATTAGCGATATTCGTGGACGTTGATGTTCCCATTGGAATACCGTTCACTTGCTTATAGAGAGTATTATTATATAAGATATGGTTATTTTTTATGCAGCAATTGAGATAAGAGTTCCAAGTTCCTACATCAACAAATTGGTTAAGTTTAAATTCTGCATACAGCTCTTTAAAGGTAGTGATTATATCTGATAGAGGCAGATTAGTATATAGGTTTTCAAAATCATAACTATTAATATCTAGGGGACAAACTTTGAGTATAGTAGAAATTACTTCTGCATTATTATTAATTATCCAAAAATCTCTGTACATCAAGTTAGAACAGTTTCTAATGTGTTTCAAAACCTTCTTTAAGACATCTTCAAAAGCAAGATCTATTTTCTTTTTATGACTCCTTACTCCACTAGCTATGAACCTGAACTTCACAGGATCCTTATGAAACTTAACCGTTGCAAAAAGAAATGGAAATTCAGGCTCATATCTTCTAGTTTGTGGAATTTTAAGTTTCTTGAAGAATGCCTTAAACCGATTTTCTAACTGCTTGGTAGAATAACTTACGGGCTCGTATGTTACTCTATTATTGAGTTCCATAGTTAACAATTCAAAATAGAACTTCTTACAGATAATTGCAAAATTATTGCTAGCTTTATCCGTAGTGGTAAAAATAAATTGGTCTTGTAGTTTGGAGAGTGACCTTTTAGCTTCTCCAGAGAAAAAGAGATTTCTGTCGAAACAAAAGTCCAGACCTGCCAACTCTCCGGTGAAGCTATTGATTATATTATATTTCCATTCTGCAAAGGCCTCAATAGGCTGATTGTACGTTAAACTGGTTTTTACGATGTACATATTTACGTCTTGAGTGAAGCTCTCAAGAATCCTTTCTTTGGAAATTGTGAAGGAAGGTCTGAATTTAGAGCCATACTCTAATAAATTCCTAAGCTTTTCATTTTCAACAAAACTCAAGTTTCCGGTGATAATATGGTTGTAATTCTTATCATAGTGAACTGTTTCTTTATGTTCATCACAAGAACAAGTAGTAATTACAGGAATGTAGCTCGAAGAGTTAAGTTTGTAGTTTTTAACTATTGACCCTAAGGTCTTAACATATTTAAAACTTACAATAGACTGGTGCCTGTGGATGGGAAAAAAATTGCATTATTGTAGAACAGCTTCCTTACATTGAGATTATCGTAGGCTTTATTTAGGAACCTGATGGTAACAAAATTACTGGAAAATTCTTTAAGAGAAATTTTATCTTTAAGAATATGTTTAAGAATGTCCAGAACCAAAGCAAAAACATGCTTATCAACATGGTTAGCAGTTTCATTCCAGAATTTGAAAAAAACATTTAAGGACAGAGTGCTTGAAGGACTTGAGAATTTTGTAAGTATTTTTAACAAAATTAGTGCCAGTTTTAAAGCTTTCCAGAGTTTTTAGCAAGTTAGCAAAATCAACTTTGCTAGATGTGCGAAATAACCTCTGTCCTCTATTACCTCTAGAGCAGCTCTTATTATTAACAAGAAAGAAGAGTTCACGAATTGAAAATTTATGCTGATTATGCTTATTGTCAGATAGAGTGGAATTAAGGCCATAGGGATAAAGAGACTGATGCTGCAAAATTTCAAGGGATTCAGTTTCTAGCCGAGCATAGAGGTCAGGGATAATATGTAGTACCTCTATTTTCACTTTGTCAAAACCATGAGTATGGAAATGCTCTAATTCAAAGGTAGAGTACTGGTTGGCGTTTGTGGAGGGGTTCACTCCTGAATTAGAGAACTTGTTTACTAGAGACCTGTGACCATTAATCCTAAGATGCAGAGGATTTTTACTTTGGCCAATATAGCTAAGGTTGCAGACAGTACAGGTGAGCTTATAGATGGTATTGTAGGCTTTGCAAAACTTGTTGGAGCAATTATCCTCAACAGAAGAATACAGGTTAGGATCTGCAGATTTACATGTCAAACAACGTTTGTCATTTCATAACTTTAGATTACCTTTGCCAGCGAGTTCATACACTATGGGAAAGGGTGCTAGCCTAACCGAGCGGGAGGACTTAAAATATCTGAGCTGACCTCCAATCCTTTCATCGTCCTTAGAACTCCACTTGGGCCAAAACATACATATTCTGAGCAAACCAATTAGGAAAAACTTTTTAGAAATAAGCAGTCCAAGAAAAGACCAAACTCGAGTATAAACTACACTCCAAAAAGCTGCATCCAAAACATACTAAAAAGAAAAATTAGGAAATGAAAAAAAAAACCTCAAGTAAAATAATAGTAATAAAAAAAAAAAAAAAAAAAAAAAATAATAATAATAATAATAAAACATTTCAACTAGAATTTGCGCATGAGCTGCTAAATAATAAATTGAAATTAGTTACTTAAGAGCAAAACTGAAGACTAAGGAAAAAAATTTTAGAATTTAAAACGAAGGGTGCATAATAACCTGAAAATCAAAACGTGCAACGCAGCAGTTTTGAAAATTCAGAATTCACATTCTATAAAGAAGATACCTAAGCAAAAAAATACATATATAATTTTGACTCACACCTAGTACAACATAGAAAAGGTTATGTATCTACCTGTGTGAGTAAAAGGAGAAAAGATAAAAAAATAAAATAAAACAACTGAATGTAGAAGGTGTCGAGAATACTGAGCCTTGGCTTTATCAAGGACCAGCAAAAACTCTGCATTTTCTCACTTCCACAAAGACCTAGTTGGAAATGGGTTTCTGCAAGGCCATAGATGCAAGTAACATTCCCACCTAAAATAGTTTAAAAAATATATATATGAGTCATGTCCTCCGTAGAGTAGCATGACCTAGCACTGGTTAACAATTTCGCTTGCATCCATTAACCTTCATGGCCCGACCCATGCTCTTCATCTGTTACTATTAAACAGAGAGAAGAAGATTAAAGAGAACTCAAGCTGTGAGAGTGACATAATAATTGGAAATGATTTTCAGCTATAACGAAATTCCAAGTTCGTTTGAGAGAGAATTTAAACCTGAAAAACAATGCAAAAGAAATCCAAATTTTACATTGCAATTAAAAAAGGAAATGTTAATTTATAACGAACAGATTTTTGAAAGAAAACTTGAGTCTAAAACCCCTACTCTACAACATATGACAGCACGAAAACGAGAATAAGTTAAAGATAATAATTAACTAAAGAAAACTTTGTGAAAGTTATATACCTTAAACAGTTAGTTGCAATATGTACAAAGTATTTCAGCAGTGCTTTAAGTGCATAATTAATTAGTTATTAAGAACTTAACTACTTTGAAAAAACAGCGCATAGACAGCGCATAGAAAAGGAACAAGCTTAGCCATCTTCTGTTCCTAGGTACCCCAAAAGACGCTCAAAGTTACAAAGAAAAAGTAAGAGTTAAAACCCGCAAAAATGTTAACAGACAAACCAATGCTTAAAAGCTGAAAAGCTAAAAAACGACAGAGAAAAGGTACATGAAGTACAAACATTGAACTAATAAAACCTAGAACCCAAAAACAAGGAAGAGAGCTTACCTCTTGTGTGACAAAAACTTTTCTCCTCACAAGAGAAGAACATGGCTGACCTCTTCCGCCACTCCCTAGACGCTGGGGGGCAGAGAGGGTGGGGCTGATGGCCTCCTCATACAGCAAGAAACCAACGCGCGGAGATTTTAACCAGAGAAAAAAATATATATATAAACTTAAGACTGTGGATCTGTATGATCAGAAAGAGCAGAATTAACTCTCCAGAATACATGAGAAATATTATAAAATACACGAGCAGTTTATTTAATAATCTTTGCATGTATTAAATCACCTTAGTGAGCTTCTATAGATTAATCAGAATCTTATTAATTTTAATGTTGGTTTTACTATTTTTAGTATAGCTATCCTAGTGATGAATAACTAGTTTTCTTTTTTATTTGTTTTTATTTTCTTTTATAAACAGATTTTTAAGCTTTTTTTGTGATTTTGTTTATATTATTTAATTTTTTGTTTTAATAGGACCGTCATATCCATAGCACTAAGGTTCCTTTAGGTAGTTAATAGGCATCCTCTAGCCAACTTCCTTACGGCTTTGATTGGTCAGAATCATATTATTAACTGTGTAGAAAATTAAAGCAGATCTGCCAACCTTACTCTATTATTCAGAATAATTTTTCTTAAAGTTCTTTTGATGAAAGAAGAAGGAATTTCGTTCTCTAGAAAACTTTCTAATAGTATATTAATGTGGTAATTGAAGTCCAAATTGTTGCTGCAAATTCTTGAAATTCTTAGGACCTGAGAAATTAGTACATTCTCAATTACTTTGGTTGAAATGTTATTATTCCAGTGTAGATATTTAATTACTTTGAAAGGAAAATTAACTCTTTTATCAAAGAGGCTAATAGATGGGTTACCTCTGTTGAGCTTAATGCTTAAGTCTAGGAACTCAAGTTCCTGATTACTGTGGTTGGTTTTACATAAGTTAAGAGAGCTAGGATAGATATTATCAAAATCACTCTCTATAACTTCTGAATTATTGATACACAGCAGATCATCAATATATCTAAAAGTGTAAAGGTAGTTATCTGAGCAGGTGGGGTGATTTTTAATGAATTTATATTCCTTAAAGAACAGGAATAGATTAGCGATATTCGTGGACGTTGATGTTCCCATTGGAATACCGTTCACTTGCTTATAGAGAGTATTATTATATAAGATATGGTTATTTTTTATGCAGCAATTGAGATAAGAGTTCCAAGTTCCTACATCAACAAATTGGTTAAGTTTAAATTCTGCATACAGCTCTTTAAAGGTAGTGATTATATCTGATAGAGGCAGATTAGTATATAGGTTTTCAAAATCATAACTATTAATATCTAGGGGACAAACTTTGAGTATAGTAGAAATTACTTCTGCATTATTATTAATTATCCAAAAATCTCTGTACATCAAGTTAGAACAGTTTCTAATGTGTTTCAAAACCTTCTTTAAGACATCTTCAAAAGCAAGATCTATTTTCTTTTTATGACTCCTTACTCCACTAGCTATGAACCTGAACTTCACAGGATCCTTATGAAACTTAACCGTTGCAAAAAGAAATGGAAATTCAGGCTCATATCTTCTAGTTTGTGGAATTTTAAGTTTCTTGAAGAATGCCTTAAACCGATTTTCTAACTGCTTGGTAGAATAACTTACGGGCTCGTATGTTACTCTATTATTGAGTTCCATAGTTAACAATTCAAAATAGAACTTCTTACAGATAATTGCAAAATTATTGCTAGCTTTATCCGTAGTGGTAAAAATAAATTGGTCTTGTAGTTTGGAGAGTGACCTTTTAGCTTCTCCAGAGAAAAAGAGATTTCTGTCGAAACAAAAGTCCAGACCTGCCAACTCTCCGGTGAAGCTATTGATTATATTATATTTCCATTCTGCAAAGGCCTCAATAGGCTGATTGTACGTTAAACTGGTTTTTACGATGTACATATTTACGTCTTGAGTGAAGCTCTCAAGAAATCCTTTCTTTGGAAATTGTGAAGGAAGGTCTGAATTTAGAGCCATACTCTAATAAATTCCTAAGCTTTTCATTTTCAACAAAACTCAAGTTTCCGGTGATAATATGGTTGTAATTCTTATCATAGTGAACTGTTTCTTTATGTTCATCACAAGAACAAGTAGTAATTACAGGAATGTAGCTCGAAGAGTTAAGTTTGTAGTTTTTAACTATTGACCCTAAGGTCTTAACATATTTAAAACTTACAATAGACTGGTGCCTGTGGATGGGAAAAAAATTGCATTATTGTAGAACAGCTTCCTTACATTGAGATTATCGTAGGCTTTATTTAGGAACCTGATGGTAACAAAATTACTGGAAAATTCTTTAAGAGAAATTTTATCTTTAAGAATATGTTTAAGAATGTCCAGAACCAAAGCAAAAACATGCTTATCAACATGGTTAGCAGTTTCATTCCAGAATTTGAAAAAAACATTTAAGGACAGAGTGCTTGAAGGACTTGAGAATTTTGTAAGTATTTTTAACAAAATTAGTGCCAGTTTTAAAGCTTTCCAGAGTTTTTAGCAAGTTAGCAAAATCAACTTTGCTAGATGTGCGAAATAACCTCTGTCCTCTATTACCTCTAGAGCAGCTCTTATTATTAACAAGAAAGAAGAGTTCACGAATTGAAAATTTATGCTGATTATGCTTATTGTCAGATAGAGTGGAATTAAGGCCATAGGGATAAAGAGACTGATGCTGCAAAATTTCAAGGGATTCAGTTTCTAGCCGAGCATAGAGGTCAGGGATAATATGTAGTACCTCTATTTTCACTTTGTCAAAACCATGAGTATGGAAATGCTCTAATTCAAAGGTAGAGTACTGGTTGGCGTTTGTGGAGGGGTTCACTCCTGAATTAGAGAACTTGTTTACTAGAGACCTGTGACCATTAATCCTAAGATGCAGAGGATTTTTACTTTGGCCAATATAGCTAAGGTTGCAGACAGTACAGGTGAGCTTATAGATGGTATTGTAGGCTTTGCAAAACTTGTTGGAGCAATTATCCTCAACAGAAGAATACAGGTTAGGATCTGCAGATTTACATGTCAAACAACGTTTGTCATTTCATAACTTTAGATTACCTTTGCCAGCGAGTTCATACACTATGGGAAAGGGTGCTAGCCTAACCGAGCGGGAGGACTTAAAATATCTGAGCTGACCTCCAATCCTTTCATCGTCCTTAGAACTCCACTTGGGCCAAAACATACATATTCTGAGCAAACCAATTAGGAAAAACTTTTTAGAAATAAGCAGTCCAAGAAAAGACCAAACTCGAGTATAAACTACACTCCAAAAAGCTGCATCCAAAACATACTAAAAAGAAAAAATTAGGAAATGAAAAAAAAACCTCAAGTAAAAAAATAGTAATAAAAAAAAAAAAAAAAAAAAAAAAAAATAATAATAATAATAAAACATTTCAACTAGAATTTGCGCATGAGCTGCTAAATAATAAATTGAAATTAGTTACTTAAGAGCAAAACTGAAGACTAAGGAAAAAATTTTAGAATTTAAAACGAAGGGTGCATAATAACCTGAAAATCAAAACGTGCAACGCAGCAGTTTTGAAAATTCAGAATTCACATTCTATAAAGAAGATACCTAAGCAAAAAAATACATATATAATTTTGACTCACACCTAGTACAACATAGAAAAGGTTATGTATCTACCTGTGTGAGTAAAAGGAGAAAAGATAAAAAAAATAAAATAAAACAACTGAATGTAGAAGGTGTCGAGAATACTGAGCCTTGGCTTTATCAAGGACCAGCAAAAACTCTGCATTTTCTCACTTCCACAAAGACCTAGTTGGAAATGGGTTTCTGCAAGGCCATAGATGCAAGTAACATTCCCACCTAAAATAGTTTAAAAAATATATATATGAGTCATGTCCTCCGTAGAGTAGCATGACCTAGCACTGGTTAACAATTTCGCTTGCATCCATTAACCTTCATGGCCCGACCCATGCTCTTCATCTGTTACTATTAAACAGAGAGAAGAAGATTAAAGAGAACTCAAGCTGTGAGAGTGACATAATAATTGGAAATGATTTTCAGCTATAACGAAATTCCAAGTTCGTTTGAGAGAGAATTTAAACCTGAAAAACAATGCAAAAGAAATCCAAATTTTACATTGCAATTAAAAAAGGAAATGTTAATTTATAACGAACAGATTTTTGAAAGAAAACTTGAGTCTAAAACCCCCTACTCTACAACATATGACAGCACGAAAACGAGAATAAGTTAAAGATAATAATTAACTAAAGAAAACTTTGTGAAAGTTATATACCTTAAACAGTTAGTTGCAATATGTACAAAGTATTTCAGCAGTGCTTTAAGTGCATAATTAATTAGTTATTAAGAACTTAACTACTTTGAAAAAACAGCGCATAGACAGCGCATAGAAAAGGAACAAGCTTAGCCATCTTCTGTTCCTAGGTACCCCAAAAGACGCTCAAAGTTACAAAGAAAAGTAAGAGTTAAAACCCGCAAAAATGTTAACAGACAAACCAATGCTTAAAAGCTGAAAAGCTAAAAAACGACAGAGAAAAGGTACATGAAGTACAAACATTGAACTAATAAAACCTAGAACCCAAAAAACAAGGAAGAGAGCTTACCTCTTGTGTGACAAAAACTTTTCTCCTCACAAGAGAAGAACATGGCTGACCTCTTCCGCCACTCCCTAGACGCTGGGGGGCAGAGAGGGTGGGGCTGATGGCCTCCTCATACAGCAAGAAACCAACGCGCGGAGATTTTAACCAGAGAAAAAAATATATATATAAACTTAAGACTGTGGATCTGTATGATCAGAAAGAGCAGAATTAACTCTCCAGAATACATGAGAAATATTATAAAATACACGAGCAGTTTATTTAATAATCTTTGCATGTATTAAATCACCTTAGTGAGCTTCTATAGATTAATCAGAATCTTATTAATTTTAATGTTGGTTTTACTATTTTTAGTATAGCTATCCTAGTGATGAATAACTAGTTTTCTTTTTTATTTGTTTTTATTTTCTTTTATAAACAGATTTTTAAGCTTTTTTGTGATTTTGTTTATATTATTTAATTTTTTGTTTTAATAGGACCGTCATATCCATAGCACTAAGGTTCCTTTAGGTAGTTAATAGGCATCCTCTAGCCAACTTCCTTACGGCTTTGATTGGTCAGAATCATATTATTAACTGTGTAGAAAATTAAAGCAGATCTGCCAACCTTACTCTATTATTCAGAATAATTTTTCTTAAAGTTCTTTTGATGAAAGAAGAAGGAATTTCGTTCTCTAGAAAACTTTCTAATAGTATATTAATGTGGTAATTGAAGTCCAAATTGTTGCTGCAAATTCTTGAAATTCTTAGGACCTGAGAAATTAGTACATTCTCAATTACTTTGGTTGAAATGTTATTATTCCAGTGTAGATATTTAATTACTTTGAAAGGAAAATTAACTCTTTTATCAAAGAGGCTAATAGATGGGTTACCTCTGTTGAGCTTAATGCTTAAGTCTAGGAACTCAAGTTCCTGATTACTGTGGTTGGTTTTACATAAGTTAAGAGAGCTAGGATAGATATTATCAAAATCACTCTCTATAACTTCTGAATTATTGATACACAGCAGATCATCAATATATCTAAAAGTGTAAAGGTAGTTATCTGAGCAGGTGGGGTGATTTTTAATGAATTTATATTCCTTAAAGAACAGGAATAGATTAGCGATATTCGTGGACGTTGATGTTCCCATTGGAATACCGTTCACTTGCTTATAGAGAGTATTATTATATAAGATATGGTTATTTTTTATGCAGCAATTGAGATAAGAGTTCCAAGTTCCTACATCAACAAATTGGTTAAGTTTAAATTCTGCATACAGCTCTTTAAAGGTAGTGATTATATCTGATAGAGGCAGATTAGTATATAGGTTTTCAAAATCATAACTATTAATATCTAGGGGACAAACTTTGAGTATAGTAGAAATTACTTCTGCATTATTATTAATTATCCAAAAATCTCTGTACATCAAGTTAGAACAGTTTCTAATGTGTTTCAAAACCTTCTTTAAGACATCTTCAAAAGCAAGATCTATTTTCTTTTTATGACTCCTTACTCCACTAGCTATGAACCTGAACTTCACAGGATCCTTATGAAACTTAACCGTTGCAAAAAGAAATGGAAATTCAGGCTCATATCTTCTAGTTTGTGGAATTTTAAGTTTCTTGAAGAATGCCTTAAACCGATTTTCTAACTGCTTGGTAGAATAACTTACGGGCTCGTATGTTACTCTATTATTGAGTTCCATAGTTAACAATTCAAAATAGAACTTCTTACAGATAATTGCAAAATTATTGCTAGCTTTATCCGTAGTGGTAAAAATAAATTGGTCTTGTAGTTTGGAGAGTGACCTTTTAGCTTCTCCAGAGAAAAAGAGATTTCTGTCGAAACAAAAGTCCAGACCTGCCAACTCTCCGGTGAAGCTATTGATTATATTATATTTCCATTCTGCAAAGGCCTCAATAGGCTGATTGTACGTTAAACTGGTTTTTACGATGTACATATTTACGTCTTGAGTGAAGCTCTCAAGAAATCCTTTCTTTGGAAATTGTGAAGGAAGGTCTGAATTTAGAGCCATACTCTAATAAATTCCTAAGCTTTTCATTTTCAACAAAACTCAAGTTTCCGGTGATAATATGGTTGTAATTCTTATCATAGTGAACTGTTTCTTTATGTTCATCACAAGAACAAGTAGTAATTACAGGAATGTAGCTCGAAGAGTTAAGTTTGTAGTTTTTAACTATTGACCCTAAGGTCTTAACATATTTAAAACTTACAATAGACTGGTGCCTGTGGATGGGAAAAAAAATTGCATTATTGTAGAACAGCTTCCTTACATTGAGATTATCGTAGGCTTTATTTAGGAACCTGATGGTAACAAAATTACTGGAAAATTCTTTAAGAGAAATTTTATCTTTAAGAATATGTTTAAGAATGTCCAGAACCAAAGCAAAAACATGCTTATCAACATGGTTAGCAGTTTCATTCCAGAATTTGAAAAAACATTTAAGGACAGAGTGCTTGAAGGACTTGAGAATTTTGTAAGTATTTTTAACAAAATTAGTGCCAGTTTTAAAGCTTTCCAGAGTTTTTAGCAAGTTAGCAAAATCAACTTTGCTAGATGTGCGAAATAACCTCTGTCCTCTATTACCTCTAGAGCAGCTCTTATTATTAACAAGAAAGAAGAGTTCACGAATTGAAAATTTATGCTGATTATGCTTATTGTCAGATAGAGTGGAATTAAGGCCATAGGGATAAAGAGACTGATGCTGCAAAATTTCAAGGGATTCAGTTTCTAGCCGAGCATAGAGGTCAGGGATAATATGTAGTACCTCTATTTTCACTTTGTCAAAACCATGAGTATGGAAATGCTCTAATTCAAAGGTAGAGTACTGGTTGGCGTTTGTGGAGGGGTTCACTCCTGAATTAGAGAACTTGTTTACTAGAGACCTGTGACCATTAATCCTAAGATGCAGAGGATTTTTACTTTGGCCAATATAGCTAAGGTTGCAGACAGTACAGGTGAGCTTATAGATGGTATTGTAGGCTTTGCAAAACTTGTTGGAGCAATTATCCTCAACAGAAGAATACAGGTTAGGATCTGCAGATTTACATGTCAAACAACGTTTGTCATTTCATAACTTTAGATTACCTTTGCCAGCGAGTTCATACACTATGGGAAAGGGTGCTAGCCTAACCGAGCGGGAGGACTTAAAATATCTGAGCTGACCTCCAATCCTTTCATCGTCCTTAGAACTCCACTTGGGCCAAAACATACATATTCTGAGCAAACCAATTAGGAAAAACTTTTTAGAAATAAGCAGTCCAAGAAAAGACCAAACTCGAGTATAAACTACACTCCAAAAAGCTGCATCCAAAACATACTAAAAAGAAAAATTAGGAAATGAAAAAAAAACCTCAAGTAAAATAATAGTAATAAAAAAAAAAAAAAAAAAAAAAAATAATAATAATAATAAAACATTTCAACTAGAATTTGCGCATGAGCTGCTAAATAATAAATTGAAATTAGTTACTTAAGAGCAAAACTGAAGACTAAGGAAAAAATTTTAGAATTTAAAACGAAGGGTGCATAATAACCTGAAAATCAAAACGTGCAACGCAGCAGTTTTGAAAATTCAGAATTCACATTCTATAAAGAAGATACCTAAGCAAAAAAATACATATATAATTTTGACTCACACCTAGTACAACATAGAAAAGGTTATGTATCTACCTGTGTGAGTAAAAGGAGAAAAGATAAAAAAAATAAAATAAAACAACTGAATGTAGAAGGTGTCGAGAATACTGAGCCTTGGCTTTATCAAGGACCAGCAAAAACTCTGCATTTTCTCACTTCCACAAAGACCTAGTTGGAAATGGGTTTCTGCAAGGCCATAGATGCAAGTAACATTCCCACCTAAAATAGTTTAAAAAAATATATATATGAGTCATGTCCTCCGTAGAGTAGCATGACCTAGCACTGGTTAACAATTTCGCTTGCATCCATTAACCTTCATGGCCCGACCCATGCTCTTCATCTGTTACTATTAAACAGAGAGAAGAAGATTAAAGAGAACTCAAGCTGTGAGAGTGACATAATAATTGGAAATGATTTTCAGCTATAACGAAATTCCAAGTTCGTTTGAGAGAGAATTTAAACCTGAAAAACAATGCAAAAGAAATCCAAATTTTACATTGCAATTAAAAAAGGAAATGTTAATTTATAACGAACAGATTTTTGAAAGAAAACTTGAGTCTAAAACCCCCTACTCTACAACATATGACAGCACGAAAACGAGAATAAGTTAAAGATAATAATTAACTAAAGAAAACTTTGTGAAAGTTATATACCTTAAACAGTTAGTTGCAATATGTACAAAGTATTTCAGCAGTGCTTTAAGTGCATAATTAATTAGTTATTAAGAACTTAACTACTTTGAAAAAAACAGCGCATAGACAGCGCATAGAAAAGGAACAAGCTTAGCCATCTTCTGTTCCTAGGTACCCCAAAAGACGCTCAAAGTTACAAAGAAAAGTAAGAGTTAAAACCCGCAAAAATGTTAACAGACAAACCAATGCTTAAAAGCTGAAAAGCTAAAAAACGACAGAGAAAAGGTACATGAAGTACAAACATTGAACTAATAAAACCTAGAACCCAAAAACAAGGAAGAGAGCTTACCTCTTGTGTGACAAAAACTTTTCTCCTCACAAGAGAAGAACATGGCTGACCTCTTCCGCCACTCCCTAGACGCTGGGGGGCAGAGAGGGTGGGGCTGATGGCCTCCTCATACAGCAAGAAACCAACGCGCGGAGATTTTAACCAGAGAAAAAAATATATATATAAACTTAAGACTGTGGATCTGTATGATCAGAAAGAGCAGAATTAACTCTCCAGAATACATGAGAAATATTATAAAATACACGAGCAGTTTATTTAATAATCTTTGCATGTATTAAATCACCTTAGTGAGCTTCTATAGATTAATCAGAATCTTATTAATTTTAATGTTGGTTTTACTATTTTTAGTATAGCTATCCTAGTGATGAATAACTAGTTTTCTTTTTTATTTGTTTTTATTTTCTTTTATAAACAGATTTTTAAGCTTTTTTTGTGATTTTGTTTATATTATTTAATTTTTTGTTTTAATAGGACCGTCATATCCATAGCACTAAGGTTCCTTTAGGTAGTTAATAGGCATCCTCTAGCCAACTTCCTTACGGCTTTGATTGGTCAGAATCATATTATTAACTGTGTAGAAAATTAAAGCAGATCTGCCAACCTTACTCTATTATTCAGAATAATTTTTCTTAAAGTTCTTTTGATGAAAGAAGAAGGAATTTCGTTCTCTAGAAAACTTTCTAATAGTATATTAATGTGGTAATTGAAGTCCAAATTGTTGCTGCAAATTCTTGAAATTCTTAGGACCTGAGAAATTAGTACATTCTCAATTACTTTGGTTGAAATGTTATTATTCCAGTGTAGATATTTAATTACTTTGAAAGGAAAATTAACTCTTTTATCAAAGAGGCTAATAGATGGGTTACCTCTGTTGAGCTTAATGCTTAAGTCTAGGAACTCAAGTTCCTGATTACTGTGGTTGGTTTTACATAAGTTAAGAGAGCTAGGATAGATATTATCAAAATCACTCTCTATAACTTCTGAATTATTGATACACAGCAGATCATCAATATATCTAAAAGTGTAAAGGTAGTTATCTGAGCAGGTGGGGTGATTTTTAATGAATTTATATTCCTTAAAGAACAGGAATAGATTAGCGATATTCGTGGACGTTGATGTTCCCATTGGAATACCGTTCACTTGCTTATAGAGAGTATTATTATATAAGAT
The DNA here is from genome assembly GCA_039090855.1 of Macrothele yani. Classification (NCBI taxonomy): domain Eukaryota; kingdom Metazoa; phylum Arthropoda; class Arachnida; order Araneae; family Macrothelidae; genus Macrothele; species Macrothele yani. Next base: position 31,362 of record JAYWMT010000325.1, read on the forward strand.
ATGGTTATTTTTTATGCAGCAATTGAGATAAGAGTTCCAAGTTCCTACATCAACAAATTGGTTAAGTTTAAATTCTGCATACAGCTCTTTAAAGGTAGTGATTATATCTGATAGAGGCAGATTAGTATATAGGTTTTCAAAATCATAACTATTAATATCTAGGGGACAAACTTTGAGTATAGTAGAAATTACTTCTGCATTATTATTAATTATCCAAAAATCTCTGTACATCAAGTTAGAACAGTTTCTAATGTGTTTCAAAACCTTCTTTAAGACATCTTCAAAAGCAAGATCTATTTTCTTTTTATGACTCCTTACTCCACTAGCTATGAACCTGAACTTCACAGGATCCTTATGAAACTTAACCGTTGCAAAAAGAAATGGAAATTCAGGCTCATATCTTCTAGTTTGTGGAATTTTAAGTTTCTTGAAGAATGCCTTAAACCGATTTTCTAACTGCTTGGTAGAATAACTTACGGGCTCGTATGTTACTCTATTATTGAGTTCCATAGTTAACAATTCAAAATAGAACTTCTTACAGATAATTGCAAAATTATTGCTAGCTTTATCCGTAGTGGTAAAAATAAATTGGTCTTGTAGTTTGGAGAGTGACCTTTTAGCTTCTCCAGAGAAAAAGAGATTTCTGTCGAAACAAAAGTCCAGACCTGCCAACTCTCCGGTGAAGCTATTGATTATATTATATTTCCATTCTGCAAAGGCCTCAATAGGCTGATTGTACGTTAAACTGGTTTTTACGATGTACATATTTACGTCTTGAGTGAAGCTCTCAAGAAATCCTTTCTTTGGAAATTGTGAAGGAAGGTCTGAATTTAGAGCCATACTCTAATAAATTCCTAAGCTTTTCATTTTCAACAAAACTCAAGTTTCCGGTGATAATATGGTTGTAATTCTTATCATAGTGAACTGTTTCTTTATGTTCATCACAAGAACAAGTAGTAATTACAGGAATGTAGCTCGAAGAGTTAAGTTTGTAGTTTTTAACTATTGACCCTAAGGTCTTAACATATTTAAAACTTACAATAGACTGGTGCCTGTGGATGGGAAAAAAAAATTGCATTATTGTAGAACAGCTTCCTTACATTGAGATTATCGTAGGCTTTATTTAGGAACCTGATGGTAACAAAATTACTGGAAAATTCTTTAAGAGAAATTTTATCTTTAAGAATATGTTTAAGAATGTCCAGAACCAAAGCAAAAACATGCTTATCAACATGGTTAGCAGTTTCATTCCAGAATTTGAAAAAACATTTAAGGACAGAGTGCTTGAAGGACTTGAGAATTTTGTAAGTATTTTTAACAAAATTAGTGCCAGTTTTAAAGCTTTCCAGAGTTTTTAGCAAGTTAGCAAAATCAACTTTGCTAGATGTGCGAAATAACCTCTGTCCTCTATTACCTCTAGAGCAGCTCTTATTATTAACAAGAAAGAAGAGTTCACGAATTGAAAATTTATGCTGATTATGCTTATTGTCAGATAGAGTGGAATTAAGGCCATAGGGATAAAGAGACTGATGCTGCAAAATTTCAAGGGATTCAGTTTCTAGCCGAGCATAGAGGTCAGGGATAATATGTAGTACCTCTATTTTCACTTTGTCAAAACCATGAGTATGGAAATGCTCTAATTCAAAGGTAGAGTACTGGTTGGCGTTTGTGGAGGGGTTCACTCCTGAATTAGAGAACTTGTTTACTAGAGACCTGTGACCATTAATCCTAAGATGCAGAGGATTTTTACTTTGGCCAATATAGCTAAGGTTGCAGACAGTACAGGTGAGCTTATAGATGGTATTGTAGGCTTTGCAAAACTTGTTGGAGCAATTATCCTCAACAGAAGAATACAGGTTAGGATCTGCAGATTTACATGTCAAACAACGTTTGTCATTTCATAACTTTAGATTACCTTTGCCAGCGAGTTCATACACTATGGGAAAGGGTGCTAGCCTAACCGAGCGGGAGGACTTAAAATATCTGAGCTGACCTCCAATCCTTTCATCGTCCTTAGAACTCCACTTGGGCCAAAACATACATATTCTGAGCAAACCAATTAGGAAAAACTTTTTAGAAATAAGCAGTCCAAGAAAAGACCAAACTCGAGTATAAACTACACTCCAAAAAGCTGCATCCAAAACATACTAAAAAGAAAAATTAGGAAATGAAAAAAAAAACCTCAAGTAAAATAATAGTAATAAAAAAAAAAAAAAAAAAAATAATAATAATAATAAAACATTTCAACTAGAATTTGCGCATGAGCTGCTAAATAATAAATTGAAATTAGTTACTTAAGAGCAAAACTGAAGACTAAGGAAAAAAATTTTAGAATTTAAAACGAAGGGTGCATAATAACCTGAAAATCAAAACGTGCAACGCAGCAGTTTTGAAAATTCAGAATTCACATTCTATAAAGAAGATACCTAAGCAAAAAAATACATATATAATTTTGACTCACACCTAGTACAACATAGAAAAGGTTATGTATCTACCTGTGTGAGTAAAAGGAGAAAAGATAAAAAAATAAAATAAAACAACTGAATGTAGAAGGTGTCGAGAATACTGAGCCTTGGCTTTATCAAGGACCAGCAAAAACTCTGCATTTTCTCACTTCCACAAAGACCTAGTTGGAAATGGGTTTCTGCAAGGCCATAGATGCAAGTAACATTCCCACCTAAAATAGTTTAAAAAAATATATATATGAGTCATGTCCTCCGTAGAGTAGCATGACCTAGCACTGGTTAACAATTTCGCTTGCATCCATTAACCTTCATGGCCCGACCCATGCTCTTCATCTGTTACTATTAAACAGAGAGAAGAAGATTAAAGAGAACTCAAGCTGTGAGAGTGACATAATAATTGGAAATGATTTTCAGCTATAACGAAATTCCAAGTTCGTTTGAGAGAGAATTTAAACCTGAAAAACAATGCAAAAGAAATCCAAATTTTACATTGCAATTAAAAAAGGAAATGTTAATTTATAACGAACAGATTTTTGAAAGAAAACTTGAGTCTAAAACCCCCTACTCTACAACATATGACAGCACGAAAACGAGAATAAGTTAAAGATAATAATTAACTAAAGAAAACTTTGTGAAAGTTATATACCTTAAACAGTTAGTTGCAATATGTACAAAGTATTTCAGCAGTGCTTTAAGTGCATAATTAATTAGTTATTAAGAACTTAACTACTTTGAAAAAACAGCGCATAGACAGCGCATAGAAAAGGAACAAGCTTAGCCATCTTCTGTTCCTAGGTACCCCAAAAGACGCTCAAAGTTACAAAGAAAAGTAAGAGTTAAAACCCGCAAAAATGTTAACAGACAAACCAATGCTTAAAAGCTGAAAAGCTAAAAAACGACAGAGAAAAGGTACATGAAGTACAAACATTGAACTAATAAAACCTAGAACCCAAAAACAAGGAAGAGAGCTTACCTCTTGTGTGACAAAAACTTTTCTCCTCACAAGAGAAGAACATGGCTGACCTCTTCCGCCACTCCCTAGACGCTGGGGGGCAGAGAGGGTGGGGCTGATGGCCTCCTCATACAGCAAGAAACCAACGCGCGGAGATTTTAACCAGAGAAAAAAATATATATATAAACTTAAGACTGTGGATCTGTATGATCAGAAAGAGCAGAATTAACTCTCCAGAATACATGAGAAATATTATAAAATACACGAGCAGTTTATTTAATAATCTTTGCATGTATTAAATCACCTTAGTGAGCTTCTATAGATTAATCAGAATCTTATTAATTTTAATGTTGGTTTTACTATTTTTAGTATAGCTATCCTAGTGATGAATAACTAGTTTTCTTTTTTATTTGTTTTTATTTTCTTTTATAAACAGATTTTTAAGCTTTTTTTTGTGATTTTGTTTATATTATTTAATTTTTTGTTTTAATAGGACCGTCATATCCATAGCACTAAGGTTCCTTTAGGTAGTTAATAGGCATCCTCTAGCCAACTTCCTTACGGCTTTGATTGGTCAGAATCATATTATTAACTGTGTAGAAAATTAAAGCAGATCTGCCAACCTTACTCTATTATTCAGAATAATTTTTCTTAAAGTTCTTTTGATGAAAGAAGAAGGAATTTCGTTCTCTAGAAAACTTTCTAATAGTATATTAATGTGGTAATTGAAGTCCAAATTGTTGCTGCAAATTCTTGAAATTCTTAGGACCTGAGAAATTAGTACATTCTCAATTACTTTGGTTGAAATGTTATTATTCCAGTGTAGATATTTAATTACTTTGAAAGGAAAATTAACTCTTTTATCAAAGAGGCTAATAGATGGGTTACCTCTGTTGAGCTTAATGCTTAAGTCTAGGAACTCAAGTTCCTGATTACTGTGGTTGGTTTTACATAAGTTAAGAGAGCTAGGATAGATATTATCAAAATCACTCTCTATAACTTCTGAATTATTGATACACAGCAGATCATCAATATATCTAAAAGTGTAAAGGTAGTTATCTGAGCAGGTGGGGTGATTTTTAATGAATTTATATTCCTTAAAGAACAGGAATAGATTAGCGATATTCGTGGACGTTGATGTTCCCATTGGAATACCGTTCACTTGCTTATAGAGAGTATTATTATATAAGATATGGTTATTTTTTATGCAGCAATTGAGATAAGAGTTCCAAGTTCCTACATCAACAAATTGGTTAAGTTTAAATTCTGCATACAGCTCTTTAAAGGTAGTGATTATATCTGATAGAGGCAGATTAGTATATAGGTTTTCAAAATCATAACTATTAATATCTAGGGGACAAACTTTGAGTATAGTAGAAATTACTTCTGCATTATTATTAATTATCCAAAAATCTCTGTACATCAAGTTAGAACAGTTTCTAATGTGTTTCAAAACCTTCTTTAAGACATCTTCAAAAGCAAGATCTATTTTCTTTTTATGACTCCTTACTCCACTAGCTATGAACCTGAACTTCACAGGATCCTTATGAAACTTAACCGTTGCAAAAAGAAATGGAAATTCAGGCTCATATCTTCTAGTTTGTGGAATTTTAAGTTTCTTGAAGAATGCCTTAAACCGATTTTCTAACTGCTTGGTAGAATAACTTACGGGCTCGTATGTTACTCTATTATTGAGTTCCATAGTTAACAATTCAAAATAGAACTTCTTACAGATAATTGCAAAATTATTGCTAGCTTTATCCGTAGTGGTAAAAATAAATTGGTCTTGTAGTTTGGAGAGTGACCTTTTAGCTTCTCCAGAGAAAAAGAGATTTCTGTCGAAACAAAAGTCCAGACCTGCCAACTCTCCGGTGAAGCTATTGATTATATTATATTTCCATTCTGCAAAGGCCTCAATAGGCTGATTGTACGTTAAACTGGTTTTTACGATGTACATATTTACGTCTTGAGTGAAGCTCTCAAGAAATCCTTTCTTTGGAAATTGTGAAGGAAGGTCTGAATTTAGAGCCATACTCTAATAAATTCCTAAGCTTTTCATTTTCAACAAAACTCAAGTTTCCGGTGATAATATGGTTGTAATTCTTATCATAGTGAACTGTTTCTTTATGTTCATCACAAGAACAAGTAGTAATTACAGGAATGTAGCTCGAAGAGTTAAGTTTGTAGTTTTTAACTATTGACCCTAAGGTCTTAACATATTTAAAACTTACAATAGACTGGTGCCTGTGGATGGGAAAAAAATTGCATTATTGTAGAACAGCTTCCTTACATTGAGATTATCGTAGGCTTTATTTAGGAACCTGATGGTAACAAAATTACTGGAAAATTCTTTAAGAGAAATTTTATCTTTAAGAATATGTTTAAGAATGTCCAGAACCAAAGCAAAAACATGCTTATCAACATGGTTAGCAGTTTCATTCCAGAATTTGAAAAAACATTTAAGGACAGAGTGCTTGAAGGACTTGAGAATTTTGTAAGTATTTTTAACAAAATTAGTGCCAGTTTTAAAGCTTTCCAGAGTTTTTAGCAAGTTAGCAAAATCAACTTTGCTAGATGTGCGAAATAACCTCTGTCCTCTATTACCTCTAGAGCAGCTCTTATTATTAACAAGAAAGAAGAGTTCACGAATTGAAAATTTATGCTGATTATGCTTATTGTCAGATAGAGTGGAATTAAGGCCATAGGGATAAAGAGACTGATGCTGCAAAATTTCAAGGGATTCAGTTTCTAGCCGAGCATAGAGGTCAGGGATAATATGTAGTACCTCTATTTTCACTTTGTCAAAACCATGAGTATGGAAATGCTCTAATTCAAAGGTAGAGTACTGGTTGGCGTTTGTGGAGGGGTTCACTCCTGAATTAGAGAACTTGTTTACTAGAGACCTGTGACCATTAATCCTAAGATGCAGAGGATTTTTACTTTGGCCAATATAGCTAAGGTTGCAGACAGTACAGGTGAGCTTATAGATGGTATTGTAGGCTTTGCAAAACTTGTTGGAGCAATTATCCTCAACAGAAGAATACAGGTTAGGATCTGCAGATTTACATGTCAAACAACGTTTGTCATTTCATAACTTTAGATTACCTTTGCCAGCGAGTTCATACACTATGGGAAAGGGTGCTAGCCTAACCGAGCGGGAGGACTTAAAATATCTGAGCTGACCTCCAATCCTTTCATCGTCCTTAGAACTCCACTTGGGCCAAAACATACATATTCTGAGCAAACCAATTAGGAAAAACTTTTTAGAAATAAGCAGTCCAAGAAAAGACCAAACTCGAGTATAAACTACACTCCAAAAAGCTGCATCCAAAACATACTAAAAAGAAAAATTAGGAAATGAAAAAAAACCTCAAGTAAAAAAAAAAAAAAAAATAAAAATAATAATAATAAAACATTTCAACTAGAATTTGCGCATGAGCTGCTAAATAATAAATTGAAATTAGTTACTTAAGAGCAAAACTGAAGACTAAGGAAAAAATTTTAGAATTTAAAACGAAGGGTGCATAATAACCTGAAAATCAAAACGTGCAACGCAGCAGTTTTGAAAATTCAGAATTCACATTCTATAAAGAAGATACCTAAGCAAAAAAATACATATATAATTTTGACTCACACCTAGTACAACATAGAAAAGGTTATGTATCTACCTGTGTGAGTAAAAGGAGAAAAGATAAAAAAATAAAATAAAACAACTGAATGTAGAAGGTGTCGAGAATACTGAGCCTTGGCTTTATCAAGGACCAGCAAAAACTCTGCATTTTCTCACTTCCACAAAGACCTAGTTGGAAATGGGTTTCTGCAAGGCCATAGATGCAAGTAACATTCCCACCTAAAATAGTTTAAAAAATATATATATGAGTCATGTCCTCCGTAGAGTAGCATGACCTAGCACTGGTTAACAATTTCGCTTGCATCCATTAACCTTCATGGCCCGACCCATGCTCTTCATCTGTTACTATTAAACAGAGAGAAGAAGATTAAAGAGAACTCAAGCTGTGAGAGTGACATAATAATTGGAAATGATTTTCAGCTATAACGAAATTCCAAGTTCGTTTGAGAGAGAATTTAAACCTGAAAAACAATGCAAAAAGAAATCCAAATTTTACATTGCAATTAAAAAAGGAAATGTTAATTTATAACGAACAGATTTTTGAAAGAAAACTTGAGTCTAAAACCCCCTACTCTACAACATATGACAGCACGAAAACGAGAATAAGTTAAAGATAATAATTAACTAAAGAAAACTTTGTGAAAGTTATATACCTTAAACAGTTAGTTGCAATATGTACAAAGTATTTCAGCAGTGCTTTAAGTGCATAATTAATTAGTTATTAAGAACTTAACTACTTTGAAAAAACAGCGCATAGACAGCGCATAGAAAAGGAACAAGCTTAGCCATCTTCTGTTCCTAGGTACCCCAAAAGACGCTCAAAGTTACAAAGAAAAGTAAGAGTTAAAACCCGCAAAAATGTTAACAGACAAACCAATGCTTAAAAGCTGAAAAGCTAAAAAACGACAGAGAAAAGGTACATGAAGTACAAACATTGAACTAATAAAACCTAGAACCCAAAAACAAGGAAGAGAGCTTACCTCTTGTGTGACAAAAACTTTTCTCCTCACAAGAGAAGAACATGGCTGACCTCTTCCGCCACTCCCTAGACGCTGGGGGCAGAGAGGGTGGGGCTGATGGCCTCCTCATACAGCAAGAAACCAACGCGCGGAGATTTTAACCAGAGAAAAAAATATATATATAAACTTAAGACTGTGGATCTGTATGATCAGAAAGAGCAGAATTAACTCTCCAGAATACATGAGAAATATTATAAAATACACGAGCAGTTTATTTAATAATCTTTGCATGTATTAAATCACCTTAGTGAGCTTCTATAGATTAATCAGAATCTTATTAATTTTAATGTTGGTTTTACTATTTTTAGTATAGCTATCCTAGTGATGAATAACTAGTTTTCTTTTTTATTTGTTTTTATTTTCTTTTATAAACAGATTTTTAAGCTTTTTTTGTGATTTTGTTTATATTATTTAATTTTTGTTTTAATAGGACCGTCATATCCATAGCACTAAGGTTCCTTTAGGTAGTTAATAGGCATCCTCTAGCCAACTTCCTTACGGCTTTGATTGGTCAGAATCATATTATTAACTGTGTAGAAAATTAAAGCAGATCTGCCAACCTTACTCTATTATTCAGAATAATTTTTCTTAAAGTTCTTTTGATGAAAGAAGAAGGAATTTCGTTCTCTAGAAAACTTTCTAATAGTATATTAATGTGGTAATTGAAGTCCAAATTGTTGCTGCAAATTCTTGAAATTCTTAGGACCTGAGAAATTAGTACATTCTCAATTACTTTGGTTGAAATGTTATTATTCCAGTGTAGATATTTAATTACTTTGAAAGGAAAATTAACTCTTTTATCAAAGAGGCTAATAGATGGGTTACCTCTGTTGAGCTTAATGCTTAAGTCTAGGAACTCAAGTTCCTGATTACTGTGGTTGGTTTTACATAAGTTAAGAGAGCTAGGATAGATATTATCAAAATCACTCTCTATAACTTCTGAATTATTGATACACAGCAGATCATCAATATATCTAAAAGTGTAAAGGTAGTTATCTGAGCAGGTGGGGTGATTTTTAATGAATTTATATTCCTTAAAGAACAGGAATAGATTAGCGATATTCGTGGACGTTGATGTTCCCATTGGAATACCGTTCACTTGCTTATAGAGAGTATTATTATATAAGATATGGTTATTTTTTATGCAGCAATTGAGATAAGAGTTCCAAGTTCCTACATCAACAAATTGGTTAAGTTTAAATTCTGCATACAGCTCTTTAAAGGTAGTGATTATATCTGATAGAGGCAGATTAGTATATAGGTTTTCAAAATCATAACTATTAATATCTAGGGGACAAACTTTGAGTATAGTAGAAATTACTTCTGCATTATTATTAATTATCCAAAAATCTCTGTACATCAAGTTAGAACAGTTTCTAATGTGTTTCAAAACCTTCTTTAAGACATCTTCAAAAGCAAGATCTATTTTCTTTTATGACTCCTTACTCCACTAGCTATGAACCTGAACTTCACAGGATCCTTATGAAACTTAACCGTTGCAAAAAGAAATGGAAATTCAGGCTCATATCTTCTAGTTTGTGGAATTTTAAGTTTCTTGAAGAATGCCTTAAACCGATTTTCTAACTGCTTGGTAGAATAACTTACGGGCTCGTATGTTACTCTATTATTGAGTTCCATAGTTAACAATTCAAAATAGAACTTCTTACAGATAATTGCAAAATTATTGCTAGCTTTATCCGTAGTGGTAAAAATAAATTGGTCTTGTAGTTTGGAGAGTGACCTTTTAGCTTCTCCAGAGAAAAAGAGATTTCTGTCGAAACAAAAGTCCAGACCTGCCAACTCTCCGGTGAAGCTATTGATTATATTATATTTCCATTCTGCAAAGGCCTCAATAGGCTGATTGTACGTTAAACTGGTTTTTACGATGTACATATTTACGTCTTGAGTGAAGCTCTCAAGAATCCTTTCTTTGGAAATTGTGAAGGAAGGTCTGAATTTAGAGCCATACTCTAATAAATTCCTAAGCTTTTCATTTTCAACAAAACTCAAGTTTCCGGTGATAATATGGTTGTAATTCTTATCATAGTGAACTGTTTCTTTATGTTCATCACAAGAACAAGTAGTAATTACAGGAATGTAGCTCGAAGAGTTAAGTTTGTAGTTTTTAACTATTGACCCTAAGGTCTTAACATATTTAAAACTTACAATAGACTGGTGCCTGTGGATGGGAAAAAAATTGCATTATTGTAGAACAGCTTCCTTACATTGAGATTATCGTAGGCTTTATTTAGGAACCTGATGGTAACAAAATTACTGGAAAATTCTTTAAGAGAAATTTTATCTTTAAGAATATGTTTAAGAATGTCCAGAACCAAAGCAAAAACATGCTTATCAACATGGTTAGCAGTTTCATTCCAGAATTTGAAAAAAACATTTAAGGACAGAGTGCTTGAAGGACTTGAGAATTTTGTAAGTATTTTTAACAAAATTAGTGCCAGTTTTAAAGCTTTCCAGAGTTTTTAGCAAGTTAGCAAAATCAACTTTGCTAGATGTGCGAAATAACCTCTGTCCTCTATTACCTCTAGAGCAGCTCTTATTATTAACAAGAAAGAAGAGTTCACGAATTGAAAATTTATGCTGATTATGCTTATTGTCAGATAGAGTGGAATTAAGGCCATAGGGATAAAGAGACTGATGCTGCAAAATTTCAAGGGATTCAGTTTCTAGCCGAGCATAGAGGTCAGGGATAATATGTAGTACCTCTATTTTCACTTTGTCAAAACCATGAGTATGGAAATGCTCTAATTCAAAGGTAGAGTACTGGTTGGCGTTTGTGGAGGGGTTCACTCCTGAATTAGAGAACTTGTTTACTAGAGACCTGTGATCATTAATCCTAAGATGCAGAGGATTTTTACTTTGGCCAATATAGCTAAGGTTGCAGACAGTACAGGTGAGCTTATAGATGGTATTGTAGGCTTTGCAAAACTTGTTGGAGCAATTATCCTCAACAGAAGAATACAGGTTAGGATCTGCAGATTTACATGTCAAACAACGTTTGTCATTTCATAACTTTAGATTACCTTTGCCAGCGAGTTCATACACTATGGGAAAGGGTGCTAGCCTAACCGAGCGGGAGGACTTAAAATATCTGAGCTGACCTCCAATCCTTTCATCGTCCTTAGAACTCCACTTGGGCCAAAACATACATATTCTGAGCAAACCAATTAGGAAAAACTTTTTAGAAATAAGCAGTCCAAGAAAAGACCAAACTCGAGTATAAACTACACTCCAAAAAGCTGCATCCAAAACATACTAAAAAGAAAAATTAGGAAATGAAAAAAAAACCTCAAGTAAAAAAATAGTAATAAAAAAAAAAAATAATAATAATAAAACATTTCAACTAGAATTTGCGCATGAGCTGCTAAATAATAAATTGAAATTAGTTACTTAAGAGCAAAACTGAAGACTAAGGAAAAAATTTTAGAATTTAAAACGAAGGGTGCATAATAACCTGAAAATCAAAACGTGCAACGCAGCAGTTTTGAAAATTCAGAATTCACATTCTATAAAGAAGATACCTAAGCAAAAAAATACATATATAATTTTGACTCACACCTAGTACAACATAGAAAAGGTTATGTATCTACCTGTGTGAGTAAAAGGAGAAAAAGATAAAAAATAAAATAAAACAACTGAATGTAGAAGGTGTCGAGAATACTGAGCCTTGGCTTTATCAAGGACCAGCAAAAACTCTGCATTTTCTCACTTCCACAAAGACCTAGTTGGAAATGGGTTTCTGCAAGGCCATAGATGCAAGTAACATTCCCACCTAAAATAGTTTAAAAAATATATATATGAGTCATGTCCTCCGTAGAGTAGCATGACCTAGCACTGGTTAACAATTTCGCTTGCATCCATTAACCTTCATGGCCCGACCCATGCTCTTCATCTGTTACTATTAAACAGAGAGAAGAAGATTAAAGAGAACTCAAGCTGTGAGAGTGACATAATAATTGGAAATGATTTTCAGCTATAACGAAATTCCAAGTTCGTTTGAGAGAGAATTTAAACCTGAAAAACAATGCAAAAGAAATCCAAATTTTACATTGCAATTAAAAAAGGAAATGTTAATTTATAACGAACAGATTTTTGAAAGAAAACTTGAGTCTAAAACCCCCTACTCTACAACATATGACAGCACGAAAACGAGAATAAGTTAAAGATAATAATTAACTAAAGAAAACTTTGTGAAAGTTATATACCTTAAACAGTTAGTTGCAATATGTACAAAGTATTTCAGCAGTGCTTTAAGTGCATAATTAATTAGTTATTAAGAACTTAACTACTTTGAAAAAACAGCGCATAGACAGCGCATAGAAAAGGAACAAGCTTAGCCATCTTCTGTTCCTAGGTACCCCAAAAGACGCTCAAAGTTACAAAGAAAAGTAAGAGTTAAAACCCGCAAAAATGTTAACAGACAAACCAATGCTTAAAAGCTGAAAAGCTAAAAAACGACAGAGAAAAGGTACATGAAGTACAAACATTGAACTAATAAAACCTAGAACCCAAAAACAAGGAAGAGAGCTTACCTCTTGTGTGACAAAAACTTTTCTCCTCACAAGAGAAGAACATGGCTGACCTCTTCCGCCACTCCCTAGACGCTGGGGGGCAGAGAGGGTGGGGCTGATGGCCTCCTCATACAGCAAGAAACCAACGCGCGGAGATTTTAACCAGAGAAAAAATATATATATAAACTTAAGACTGTGGATCTGTATGATCAGAAAGAGCAGAATTAACTCTCCAGAATACATGAGAAATATTATAAAATACACGAGCAGTTTATTTAATAATCTTTGCATGTATTAAATCACCTTAGTGAGCTTCTATAGATTAATCAGAATCTTATTAATTTTAATGTTGGTTTTACTATTTTTAGTATAGCTATCCTAGTGATGAATAACTAGTTTTCTTTTTTATTTGTTTTTATTTTCTTTTATAAACAGATTTTTAAGCTTTTTTTGTGATTTTGTTTATATTATTTAATTTTTTGTTTTAATAGGACCGTCATATCCATAGCACTAAGGTTCCTTTAGGTAGTTAATAGGCATCCTCTAGCCAACTTCCTTACGGCTTTGATTGGTCAGAATCATATTATTAACTGTGTAGAAAATTAAAGCAGATCTGCCAACCTTACTCTATTATTCAGAATAATTTTTCTTAAAGTTCTTTTGATGAAAGAAGAAGGAATTTCGTTCTCTAGAAAACTTTCTAATAGTATATTAATGTGGTAATTGAAGTCCAAATTGTTGCTGCAAATTCTTGAAATTCTTAGGACCTGAGAAATTAGTACATTCTCAATTACTTTGGTTGAAATGTTATTATTCCAGTGTAGATATTTAATTACTTTGAAAGGAAAATTAACTCTTTTATCAAAGAGGCTAATAGATGGGTTACCTCTGTTGAGCTTAATGCTTAAGTCTAGGAACTCAAGTTCCTGATTACTGTGGTTGGTTTTACATAAGTTAAGAGAGCTAGGATAGATATTATCAAAATCACTCTCTATAACTTCTGAATTATTGATACACAGCAGATCATCAATATATCTAAAAGTGTAAAGGTAGTTATCTGAGCAGGTGGGGTGATTTTTAATGAATTTATATTCCTTAAAGAACAGGAATAGATTAGCGATATTCGTGGACGTTGATGTTCCCATTGGAATACCGTTCACTTGCTTATAGAGAGTATTATTATATAAGATATGGTTATTTTTTATGCAGCAATTGAGATAAGAGTTCCAAGTTCCTACATCAACAAATTGGTTAAGTTTAAATTCTGCATACAGCTCTTTAAAGGTAGTGATTATATCTGATAGAGGCAGATTAGTATATAGGTTTTCAAAATCATAACTATTAATATCTAGGGGACAAACTTTGAGTATAGTAGAAATTACTTCTGCATTATTATTAATTATCCAAAAATCTCTGTACATCAAGTTAGAACAGTTTCTAATGTGTTTCAAAACCTTCTTTAAGACATCTTCAAAAGCAAGATCTATTTTCTTTTTATGACTCCTTACTCCACTAGCTATGAACCTGAACTTCACAGGATCCTTATGAAACTTAACCGTTGCAAAAAGAAATGGAAATTCAGGCTCATATCTTCTAGTTTGTGGAATTTTAAGTTTCTTGAAGAATGCCTTAAACCGATTTTCTAACTGCTTGGTAGAATAACTTACGGGCTCGTATGTTACCTCTATTATTGAGTTCCATAGTTAACAATTCAAAATAGAACTTCTTACAGATAATTGCAAAATTATTGCTAGCTTTATCCGTAGTGGTAAAAATAAATTGGTCTTGTAGTTTGGAGAGTGACCTTTTAGCTTCTCCAGAGAAAAAGAGATTTCTGTCGAAACAAAAGTCCAGACCTGCCAACTCTCCGGTGAAGCTATTGATTATATTATATTTCCATTCTGCAAAGGCCTCAATAGGCTGATTGTACGTTAAACTGGTTTTTACGATGTACATATTTACGTCTTGAGTGAAGCTCTCAAGAATCCTTTCTTTGGAAATTGTGAAGGAAGGTCTGAATTTAGAGCCATACTCTAATAAATTCCTAAGCTTTTCATTTTCAACAAAACTCAAGTTTCCGGTGATAATATGGTTGTAATTCTTATCATAGTGAACTGTTTCTTTATGTTCATCACAAGAACAAGTAGTAATTACAGGAATGTAGCTCGAAGAGTTAAGTTTGTAGTTTTTAACTATTGACCCTAAGGTCTTAACATATTTAAAACTTACAATAGACTGGTGCCTGTGGATGGGAAAAAAATTGCATTATTGTAGAACAGCTTCCTTACATTGAGATTATCGTAGGCTTTATTTAGGAACCTGATGGTAACAAAATTACTGGAAAATTCTTTAAGAGAAATTTTATCTTTAAGAATATGTTTAAGAATGTCCAGAACCAAAGCAAAAACATGCTTATCAACATGGTTAGCAGTTTCATTCCAGAATTTGAAAAAACATTTAAGGACAGAGTGCTTGAAGGACTTGAGAATTTTGTAAGTATTTTTAACAAAATTAGTGCCAGTTTTAAAGCTTTCCAGAGTTTTTAGCAAGTTAGCAAAATCAACTTTGCTAGATGTGCGAAATAACCTCTGTCCTCTATTACCTCTAGAGCAGCTCTTATTATTAACAAGAAAGAAGAGTTCACGAATTGAAAATTTATGCTGATTATGCTTATTGTCAGATAGAGTGGAATTAAGGCCATAGGGATAAAGAGACTGATGCTGCAAAATTTCAAGGGATTCAGTTTCTAGCCGAGCATAGAGGTCAGGGATAATATGTAGTACCTCTATTTTCACTTTGTCAAAACCATGAGTATGGAAATGCTCTAATTCAAAGGTAGAGTACTGGTTGGCGTTTGTGGAGGGGTTCACTCCTGAATTAGAGAACTTGTTTACTAGAGACCTGTGATCATTAATCCTAAGATGCAGAGGATTTTTACTTTGGCCAATATAGCTAAGGTTGCAGACAGTACAGGTGAGCTTATAGATGGTATTGTAGGCTTTGCAAAACTTGTTGGAGCAATTATCCTCAACAGAAGAATACAGGTTAGGATCTGCAGATTTACATGTCAAACAACGTTTGTCATTTCATAACTTTAGATTACCTTTGCCAGCGAGTTCATACACTATGGGAAAGGGTGCTAGCCTAACCGAGCGGGGAGGACTTAAAATATCTGAGCTGACCTCCAATCCTTTCATCGTCCTTAGAACTCCACTTGGGCCAAAACATACATATTCTGAGCAAACCAATTAGGAAAAACTTTTTAGAAATAAGCAGTCCAAGAAAAGACCAAACTCGAGTATAAACTACACTCCAAAAAGCTGCATCTAAAACATACTAAAAAGAAAAATTAGGAAATGAAAAAAAAACCTCAAGTAAAAAAATAAAAAAAAAAATAATAATAATAAAACATTTCAACTAGAATTTGCGCATGAGCTGCTAAATAATAAATTGAAATTAGTTACTTAAGAGCAAAACTGAAGACTAAGGAAAAAATTTTAGAATTTAAAACGAAGGGTGCATAATAACCTGAAAATCAGAACGTGCAACTCAGCAGTTTTGAAAATTCAGAATTCACATTCTATAAAGAAGATACCTAAGCAAAAAAATACATATATAATTTTGACTCACACCTAGTACAACATAGAAAAGGTTATGTATCTACCTGTGTGAGTAAAAGGAGAAAAGATAAAAAAATAAAATAAAACAACTGAATGTAGAAGGTGTCGAGAATACTGAGCCTTGGCTTTATCAAGGACCAGCAAAAACTCTGCATTTTCTCACTTCCACAAAGACCTAGTTGGAAATGGGTTTCTGCAAGGCCATAGATGCAAGTAACATTCCCACCTAAAATAGTTTAAAAAATATATATATGAGTCATGTCCTCCGTAGAGTAGCATGACCTAGCACTGGTTAACAATTTCGCTTGCATCCATTAACCTTCATGGCCCAACCCATGCTCTTCATCTGTTACTATTAAACAGAGAGAAGAAGATTAAAGAGAACTCAAGCTGTGAGAGTGACATAATAATTGGAAATGATTTTCAGCTATAACGAAATTCCAAGTTCGTTTGAGAGAGAATTTAAACCTGAAAAACAATGCAAAAGAAATCCAAATTTTACATTGCAATTAAAAAAGGAAATGTTAATTTATAACGAACAGATTTTTGAAAGAAAACTTGAGTCTAAAACCCCTACTCTACAACATATGACAGCACGAAAACGAGAATAAGTTAAAGATAATAATTAACTAAAGAAAACTTTGTGAAAGTTATATACCTTAAACAGTTAGTTGCAATATGTACAAAGTATTTCAGCAGTGCTTTAAGTGCATAATTAATTAGTTATTAAGAACTTAACTACTTTGAAAAAACAGCGCATAGACAGCGCATAGAAAAGGAACAAGCTTAGCCATCTTCTGTTCCTAGGTACCCCAAAATACGCTCAAAGTTACAAAGAAAAGTAAGAGTTAAAACCCGCAAAAATGTTAACAGACAAACCAATGCTTAAAAGCTGAAAAGCTAAAAAACGACAGAGAAAAGGTACATGAAGTACAAACATTGAACTAATAAAACCTAGAACCCAAAAACAAGGAAGAGAGCTTACCTCTTGTGTGACAAAAACTTTTCTCCTCACAAGAGAAGAACATGGCTGACCTCTTCCGCCACTCCCTAGACGCTGGGGGCAGAGAGGGTGGGGCTGATGGCCTCCTCATACAGCAAGAAACCAACGCGCGGAGATTTTAACCAGAGAAAAAAATATATATATAAACTTAAGACTGTGGATCTGTATGATCAGAAAGAGCAGAATTAACTCTCCAGAATACATGAGAAATATTATAAAATACACGAGCAGTTTATTTAATAATCTTTGCATGTATTAAATCACCTTAGTGAGCTTCTATAGATTAATCAGAATCTTATTAATTTTAATGTTGGTTTTACTATTTTTAGTATAGCTATCCTAGTGATGAATAACTAGTTTTCTTTTTATTTGTTTTTATTTTCTTTTATAAACAGATTTTTAAGCTTTTTTTTGTGATTTTGTTTATATTATTTAATTTTTTGTTTTAATAGGACCGTCATATCCATAGCACTAAGGTTCCTTTAGGTAGTTAATAGGCATCCTCTAGCCAACTTCCTTACGGCTTTGATTGGTCAGAATCATATTATTAACTGTGTAGAAAATTAAAGCAGATCTGCCAACCTTACTCTATTATTCAGAATAATTTTTCTTAAAGTTCTTTTGATGAAAGAAGAAGGAATTTCGTTCTCTAGAAAACTTTCTAATAGTATATTAATGTGGTAATTGAAGTCCAAATTGTTGCTGCAAATTCTTGAAATTCTTAGGACCTGAGAAATTAGTACATTCTCAATTACTTTGGTTGAAATGTTATTATTCCAGTGTAGATATTTAATTACTTTGAAAGGAAAATTAACTCTTTTATCAAAGAGGCTAATAGATGGGTTACCTCTGTTGAGCTTAATGCTTAAGTCTAGGAACTCAAGTTCCTGATTACTGTGGTTGGTTTTACATAAGTTAAGAGAGCTAGGATAGATATTATCAAAATCACTCTCTATAACTTCTGAATTATTGATACACAGCAGATCATCAATATATCTAAAAGTGTAAAGGTAGTTATCTGAGCAGGTGGGGTGATTTTTAATGAATTTATATTCCTTAAAGAACAGGAATAGATTAGCGATATTCGTGGACGTTGATGTTCCCATTGGAATACCGTTCACTTGCTTATAGAGAGTATTATTATATAAGATATGGTTATTTTTTATGCAGCAATTGAGATAAGAGTTCCAAGTTCCTACATCAACAAATTGGTTAAGTTTAAATTCTGCATACAGCTCTTTAAAGGTAGTGATTATATCTGATAGAGGCAGATTAGTATATAGGTTTTCAAAATCATAACTATTAATATCTAGGGGACAAACTTTGAGTATAGTAGAAATTACTTCTGCATTATTATTAATTATCCAAAAATCTCTGTACATCAAGTTAGAACAGTTTCTAATGTGTTTCAAAACCTTCTTTAAGACATCTTCAAAAGCAAGATCTATTTTCTTTTTATGACTCCTTACTCCACTAGCTATGAACCTGAACTTCACAGGATCCTTATGAAACTTAACCGTTGCAAAAGAAATGGAAATTCAGGCTCATATCTTCTAGTTTGTGGAATTTTAAGTTTCTTGAAGAATGCCTTAAACCGATTTTCTAACTGCTTGGTAGAATAACTTACGGGCTCGTATGTTACTCTATTATTGAGTTCCATAGTTAACAATTCAAAATAGAACTTCTTACAGATAATTGCAAAATTATTGCTAGCTTTATCCGTAGTGGTAAAAATAAATTGGTCTTGTAGTTTGGAGAGTGACCTTTTAGCTTCTCCAGAGAAAAGAGATTTCTGTCGAAACAAAAGTCCAGACCTGCCAACTCTCCGGTGAAGCTATTGATTATATTATATTTCCATTCTGCAAAGGCCTCAATAGGCTGATTGTAACGTTAAACTGGTTTTTACGATGTACATATTTACGTCTTTGAGTGAAGCTCTCAAGAATCCTTTCTTTGGAAATTGTGAAGGAAGGTCTGAATTTAGAGCCATACTCTAATAAATTCTAAGCTTTTCATTTTCAACAAAACTCAAGTTTCCGGTGATAATATGGTTGTAATTCTTATCATAGTGAACTGTTTCTTTATGTTCATCACAAGAACAAGTAGTAATTACAGGAATGTAGCTCGAAGAGTTAAGTTTGTAGTTTTTAACTATTGACCCTAAGGTCTTAACATATTTAAAACTTACAATAGACTGGTGCCTGTGGATGGGAAAAAAAATTGCATTATTGTAGAACAGCTTCCTTACATTGAGATTATCGTAGGCTTTATTTAGGAACCTGATGGTAACAAAATTACTGGAAAATTCTTTAAGAGAAATTTTATCTTTAAGAATATGTTTAAGAATGTCCAGAACCAAAGCAAAAACATGCTTATCAACATGGTTAGCAGTTTCATTCCAGAATTTGAAAAAACATTTAAGGACAGAGTGCTTGAAGGACTTGAGAATTTTGTAAGTATTTTTAACAAAATTAGTGCCAGTTTTAAAGCTTTCCAGAGTTTTTAGCAAGTTAGCAAAATCAACTTTGCTAGATGTGCGAAATAACCTCTGTCCTCTATTACCTCTAGAGCAGCTCTTATTATTAACAAGAAAGAAGAGTTCACGAATTGAAAATTTATGCTGATTATGCTTATTGTCAGATAGAGTGGAATTAAGGCCATAGGGATAAAGAGACTGATGCTGCAAAATTTCAAGGGATTCAGTTTCTAGCCGAGCATAGAGGTCAGGGATAATATGTAGTACCTCTATTTTCACTTTGTCAAAACCATGAGTATGGAAATGCTCTAATTCAAAGGTAGAGTACTGGTTGGCGTTTGTGGAGGGGTTCACTCCTGAATTAGAGAACTTGTTTACTAGAGACCTGTGATCATTAATCCTAAGATGCAGAGGATTTTTACTTTGGCCAATATAGCTAAGGTTGCAGACAGTACAGGTGAGCTTATAGATGGTATTGTAGGCTTTGCAAAACTTGTTGGAGCAATTATCCTCAACAGAAGAATACAGGTTAGGATCTGCAGATTTACATGTCAAACAACGTTTGTCATTTCATAACTTTAGATTACCTTTGCCAGCGAGTTCATACACTATGGGAAAGGGTGCTAGCCTAACCGAGCGGGAGGACTTAAAATATCTGAGCTGACCTCCAATCCTTTCATCGTCCTTAGAACTCCACTTGGGCCAAAACATACATATTCTGAGCAAACCAATTAGGAAAAACTTTTTAGAAATAAGCAGTCCAAGAAAAGACCAAACTCGAGTATAAACTACACTCCAAAAAGCTGCATCCAAAACATACTAAAAAGAAAAATTAGGAAATGAAAAAAAACCTCAAGTAAAAAAAAAAAAAAAAAAAATAATAATAAAACATTTCAACTAGAATTTGCGCATGAGCTGCTAAATAATAAATTGAAATTAGTTACTTAAGAGCAAAACTGAAGACTAAGGAAAAAATTTTAGAATTTAAAACGAAGGGTGCATAATAACCTGAAAATCAAAACGTGCAACTCAGCAGTTTTGAAAATTCAGAATTCACATTCTATAAAGAAGATACCTAAGCAAAAAAATACATATATAATTTTGACTCACACCTAGTACAACATAGAAAAGGTTATGTATCTACCTGTGTGAGTAAAAGGAGAAAAGATAAAAAAATAAAATAAAACAACTGAATGTAGAAGGTGTCGAGAATACTGAGCCTTGGCTTTATCAAGGACCAGCAAAAACTCTGCATTTTCTCACTTCCACAAAGACCTAGTTGGAAATGGGTTTCTGCAAGGCCATAGATGCAAGTAACATTCCCACCTAAAATAGTTTAAAAAATATATATATGAGTCATGTCCTCCGTAGAGTAGCATGACCTAGCACTGGTTAACAATTTCGCTTGCATCCATTAACCTTCATGGCCCGACCCATGCTCTTCATCTGTTACTATTAAACAGAGAGAAGAAGATTAAAGAGAACTCAAGCTGTGAGAGTGACATAATAATTGGAAATGATTTTCAGCTATAACGAAATTCCAAGTTCGTTTGAGAGAGAATTTAAACCTGAAAAACAATGCAAAAAGAAATCCAAATTTTACATTGCAATTAAAAAAGGAAATGTTAATTTATAACGAACAGATTTTTGAAAGAAAACTTGAGTCTAAAACCCCCTACTCTACAACATATGACAGCACGAAAACGAGAATAAGTTAAAGATAATAATTAACTAAAGAAAACTTTGTGAAAGTTATATACCTTAAACAGTTAGTTGCAATATGTACAAAGTATTTCAGCAGTGCTTTAAGTGCATAATTAATTAGTTATTAAGAACTTAACTACTTTGAAAAAAACAGCGCATAGACAGCGCATAGAAAAGGAACAAGCTTAGCCATCTTCTGTTCCTAGGTACCCCAAAATGACGCTCAAAGTTACAAAGAAAAGTAAGAGTTAAAACCCGCAAAAATGTTAACAGACAAACCAATGCTTAAAAAAGCTGAAAAGCTAAAAAAACGCACAGAGAAAAGGTACCATGAAGTACAAACATTGAACTAATAAAACCTAGAACCCAAAAACAAGGAAGAGAGCTTTTACCCTCTTGTGTGACAAAAACTTTTCTCCTCACAAGAGAAGAACACTGGCTGACCTCTTCCGCCACTCCCTAGACGCTGGGGGGCAGAGAGGGTGGGGCTGATGGCCTCCTCATACAGCAAGAAACCAACGCGCGGAGATTTTAACCAGAGAGAAAAAAATATATATATAAACTTAAGACTGTGGATCTGTATGATCAGAAAGAGCAGAATTAACTCTCCAGAATACATGAGAAATATTATAAAATACACGAGCAGTTTATTTAATAATCTTTGCATGTATTAAATCACCTATAGTGAGGCCTTCTATAGATTAATCAGAGATCTTATTAATTTTTAATGTTGGTTTTACTATTTTTAAGTATAGCTATCCTAGTGATGAATAACTAGTTTTTCTTTTTTATTTGTTTTTATTTTCTTTTATAAACAGATTTTTAAGCTTTTTTTTTGTGATTTTGTTTATATTATTTAATTTTTTGTTTTAATAGGACCGGTCATATCCATAGCACTAAGGTTCCTTTAGGTAGTTAATAGGCATCCTCTAGCCAACTTCCTTACGGCTTTGATTGAGTCAAAGAATCATATTATTAACTGTGTAGAAAATTAAAGCAGATCTGCCAACCTTACTCTATTATTCAGAATAATTTTTCTTAAAGTTCTTTTGATGAAAGAAGAAGGAATTTCGTTCTCTAGAAAACTTTTTCCTAATAGGGGTATATTAATGTGGTAATTGAAGTCCAAATTGTTGCCTGCAAATTCTTGAAATTCTTAGGACCTGAGAAATTAGTACATTCTCAATTACTTTGGTTGAAATGTTATTATTCCAGTGTAGATATTTAATTACTTTGAAAGGAAAAATTAACTCTTTTATCAAAGAGGCTAATAGATGGGTTACCTCTGTTGAGTTTAATGTTTAAGTCTAGGAACTCAAGTTCCTGATTACTGTGGTTGGTTTTACATAAGTTAAGAGAGCTAGGATAGATATTATCAAAATCACTCTCTATAACTTCTGAATTATTGATACACAGCAGATCATCAATATATCTAAAAGTGTAAAGGTAGTTATCTGAGCAGGTGGGGTGATTTTTAATGAATTTATATTCCTTAAAGAACAGGAATAGATTAGCGATATTCGTGGACGTTGATGTTCCCATTGGAATACCGCTCACTTGCTTATAGAGAGTATTATTATATAAGATATGGTTATTTTTTATGCAGCAATTGAGATAAGAGTGCCCAAGTTCCTACATCAACAAATTGGTTAAGTTTAAATTCTGCATTTAAATTCTAAAATTTTTTCCTTAGTCTTCAGTTTTGCTCTTAAGTATATATATATATATATATATATATATTTTATTTTACATGAGTTTTTATGCTATAAGCATTTTTTTTGTAGATTTTTTACTTATAAAGTTTTTTTTGAATCAAAGGAGAGGGAATAAATAGGGTATTATAGGTTCCGAGAAGTGGAGGTGACTACATCATTATCTAAACCTCTAACTTATAGCTTTACTTTAGACGACTCATTCGACACCAAGTAGTTAAATGAAGTCTGCCATCCCAACTCAATACTTGAGAACAATTTTCCTTAATGCTGCTTTTTAAGAAGGTTTTAAGCACTTGGTAATCAATAAACTGATTGATTAGAGCTTTAACATATTTATCAAGTTCTGAATTTACCCTACAAATCCTAGCAAGCCTTAAGACTTGTGAAATAAACACGTTTTCAATAAGCTTACATGAATATTACTCCACCATATACCATACTTGACAATTTTAAAATTAAAGTTGTTTCTCTTATCAAAAAAGATAATCACAGGGTTACCTGAATTAAAATTAATAGCTAAATCTAAAAAATCAAGAACCTGGTTATTTGCATTGGTTTTATTTAGTTTAAAGCATGTAGGATAAATAGCGGAAAAATCGTTTTATTTTATTTGTATTTTGTTCTATATATACATATATAAGGGATGTAAGGTCAGGTGATGCGTAACATCACAGCCTCTCCTTGACAAATGTCAAACCCGCCTTCTCGTGGTACATCCTGTTCCCACTAAAGGGGCTCTGACGACCGCCAATAGCGGTATAACTATACCATCGGGATTAGAGGAAATGCTATCCCACACTCACAAACCCGCTGGGCCAGCGTGGTGAGTTATGGCCAAACCCCTCCAAAATGACTCCACAACTTAAATCTTGGCCCTCAGTCTCCGGCAGCTGGAATGTACCTGGCCAAGGCAGCGGCCAGTGCGACATGAAGGCAGAGGGTGCTAAGAATCCCCGGAGGACCGGACTAGGCTGCCATCTGATGCTGACCTTGGCAACGTATAACGGACGCTCCCTATCTTCTGATTCAAGGCTTCTTGAATTGGAAGAGGAACTACAAAGGATCAAGTGGGACATCGTCGGGCTAAGTGAAGTAAGGAGAAAAGGAGAAGATCTCATTGAACTGAAAAGTGGACATCTCTTCTACTATCGTGGAACAGATACTGGCAGAACTAGTGGTGTTGGATTTATAATAAACAAGAAACTGAAGAATAAAGTTGTAGAAGTTGAAAGTTCCTCTGACAGAGCTGCACGACTCGTTATCCAACTCTCGAGAAGATACCAGGCTCAGATTATTCAAACTTATGCACCCACCACAAGTCATGCTGAAGAAGAAATTGAAGAATTTTATGAGGAAATTCGTGATCTAAATAATAAAGGTAAGCAGCACTTGAAGATAATTATGGGAGATTTCAATGCAAAAATAGGGCAACGGCAACAGAATGAAACTTCAGTAGGTAAATTCGGTCACGGCAACAGAAACCAGCGTGGAAATACTCTCGTAGAGTTTGCAGAGGCAGAAGGGTTTTTCATCTTGAACTCCTTTTTCAAGAAAAAGCCACACAGGAAATGGACATGGAGACATCCAAATGGGACGACAAGTGAAATTGATTTTATTATGTGTAACAAAAAATTCTGTCATGAAAAATGCTACATAAGTTCAACACATGTAGTGACCATAGATTGGTGAGATGTAAGATGCACCTCAACGCTAAACTCGAACGCAGCAAGCTCATAAGACAAACAAAATCTATTGACATAACCAACCTAAAAAAACACCATAATACTTTCAAGTTGGAACTGAAGAACAGATTCTCTGCTTTAGAAGGCCTAACATCGGAAGAAATGGATATTTCTGAAGTTAACAGAAAAGTTACCGAAGCTCTTATGGAAACAGCAACAAAATTAGCTGGGTCTAAGAACAAGTTGCATGTGAAAAAATTATCAGGAAAAAACCAAAATTTTGATGCAAAAAAGAAGAGAGATGAGGACAACTAAAGAAGATGTGACTTCCAAAGTGGAATATATAGAGCTATGCAAGACAGTACGTAAAAGTATCACTGAAGACGTAAGGAAATTCAACTGTGAACGCAATTGAAATCAACCAAAGCCTAAAGATAGCAAAGGGACATCTCAGTAAGGGAAGAAAACAGATTATGGCACTGAGAAAAGAAGATGGTTCTGTAACAAGAAATAGAGGCAAAATTTTGACAAGAGTGAAACATTTCTACTCCAAATTATATGAAAGGGATGATACATGTGCTCCAGACATCATGAAAGATATCAGTACCAGAGTTCTTGTTGTCCTCCCAGCAGAAGTCGCACATGTAATCAAGAACATGAAGCTGGGAAAAGCTCCAGGAGAAGATGGAATTACTGTAGACATCATACAAGAAGCAAGTGGAGAAATCGAAACAGTACTCATCCAAATTTTCACTCGATGCCTTAATGAAAGGAAGATTCCTGAGGATTGGAACAACGTTACAATGATCTTGCTACATAAAAAATGTGACATTGAGGATCTCAGGAACTACAGACCTATCAAGCTTCCTATCAGTGGTTTATAAAATCTTCACTAAAGTTCTTTCACACCGCTTGAAGGTAACACTGGACATGGCTCAACCGAGAGAACAAGCTGGATTCAGGAGTGGCTACATCACAATAGATTATATCCACGTACTGAGAGAACTAATTGAAAGAGCGAGGGAAAATGAACTTCCATTGTGCATGGCTTTTTATCGAATATGAAAAAGCCTCTGATTCGGTGAAACCATCAGCAGTTACAATGGCTCTGAAATCCTGCGGTATTAAAGATGCGTACATTAATATTATTAATAACATCAATGAAAATGCAAGTGCAAAGATTCGGCTGTTTGAAAACACAACACACATAAAAATTGGAAAAGGAGTGAGACAAGGTGACACCATATCTCCGAAGCTCTTTAATGCCACATTGGAAAATGTCTTTCAATCACTGAACTGGGAAAACAAAGGGATAAAAAGATTAATGGAGATTACCTAACCCACCTTCGTTTTGCTGATGACATATTCATTTTTGCAACTACCTCATCAGAGCTACAGAGTATGATCCAGAAACTTGCTGACAAGAGTAAAGAAGTGGGATTAAAAATGAACTTTCAAAAGACAAAAGTGATGTTCAATGCTTTTACAATAAATGAATATTTATAGATTGATGGAGAATAGCTGGAGATAACAGACACGTATGTTTATCTTGGACAGCAGATATCAAGTGAGGGTCACACTGATGAAGAAATTAATCAGCGTACAAAACTTGCCTAGGGGAGATTTTGGAAGAAACAGCATTAATTTTCAAGAGAAATATGCCATTATGTTTTAAAAGAAAAGTGTTTGATCAATGCATCTTTCCAGTGCTTACGTATGGTGCAGAGACGTGGACCTTAACTAAAAGAGACATACAAAGGCTGCAGACAACCCAAAGAAGCATGGATAGGTGCATGTTTGGTGTAACCAGGAGAGATAAGATGAGGAACTCGTGGATCCGAAAAATTACAAGAGTGGAAGACATCATGATCAGAGTTAAATCATTGAAATGGCAATTTGCTGGACATACTGCCAGAAGAACAGACCATCGATGGACAGCCGAAAGTTTAGATTGGATTCCAAGGATGACAATAAAAGACCCAGAAGAAGACCACATGGAAGATGGGTGGATGAAATTCGAAAGTATGCGGGAGTGACATGGAGGAGACTGGCACAAGACAGACCGTTGTGGAGGAAACTTGGGGAGACCTTCGTCCAGCAGTGGATTGATAATGGTTGACAATGATGATGATGATGATATATATATCATCATCATCATCATCTTTGTCAACCATTATCAATCCACGGTTGAACGAAGGTCTCCCCAAGTTTCTTCCACAATTGTGTCTTGAGCCCGTTTCCTCCATTTCACTCAAGCATACGTTCGAATTTTATCCAACCATCTCCCAAGCGGTCTTCTTCCGGGTCTTTTCCTATCACTCGGACTCCAGTCTGGAATTTCGGGTGTCCATCGGTGGTCCATTCTTCTGGCAACATATCCAGCTCATTGCCTTTTCAGTGATTTTACATTGGTTATGATGTCGTCCACTCTTGTCATTATCCTTATCCGCATGTTCCTCTTCTTATCTTTCCTGGTTACACCAAGCATTCATCTCTCCAAGATCCTATAGGTTACCTTTGTATGTCTTTGTATGCCTTTTTTAGTTAAGGACCATGTCTCTGCTCCATATGTGAGCACTGGCAGGATGCATTCATTAAATATTTTTCTTTTAAGATATAATGGCATACAGCTCTTAAAAATGGTACTGTTTCTTCCAAAGCTCTATATCAAAATTTTTACGCTGATTAATTTCTTCATCAATGTGACCTTCACTTGATATCTGCTGCCTAAGGTAAATATATATATCGGTTATCTCAAGCTTTTCTCCATCAATCGATAAACCTTCATTTCTTCTAAAAGCATTGTACATTACTTTTGTCTGCTAAAAGTTAATTTTTAATCCAACTTCTTTGCACTTGTCAGCAAGTTTTTGGATCATACTCTGCAGCTCCGAAGGGGTAGTTGCAAAAATAACCACGTCTTCAGCAAAACGAAGGTGAGTTAAATTGTCTCCATTAATCTTTATCCCTTTGTTTTCCAGGTTCAGTGATTGGAAAGACATTTTGCAAATTAGCATTAAAGAGCTTCGGAGATAAGGTGCCACCTTATCTCACACCCTTTCTAATTTTTTATTTGTGTTGTATCCTCAAATATCCGAATCTTTTGCATTTTGCATTTTCATAGATGTTATTAATAACGCTAATGTATGCAACTTCAATGCCGCAGGATTTCAAAGCCATTGTAACTGTTGATGGTTTCACTCAATCGAAGGCATTTTCATAATCAATAAAAAGTCATGTATAATGGGAGTTCATATTCACTTGTTTTTTTAATTTGTTCACTCGGTACATGATAATGATCTACAGTGCGGTAGCCATTCCTGAATCCAGCTTGTTCCTTTCGGTGAGACATCCGGTGAAGACTTGGGCAAGTGTAGTTTCAATTTCTACATTTGCTTCTTGTATAATTTCTACGGAATTCTATCTCTTCCTGGAGCATTTCCCCGTTTAATATTCTTGATTGCATGCGTAAATTCTGCTGAAAGGACTGGAGGGACTTTTTACTGGTAACTGTCGTAATGTCTGAAGTACATCTTGTCATCCTTTTCATAGAGGTTTGAGTAGAAATATTTCACCATAGTCAAAATTTCGCTTCTATTTCTTGTTACCGTACCATCTTCTTTTCTCAGTGCCATAATCTATTTTCTTTCCCTTACTGAGATGTCTCTTTGCTCACTTCAGACTTTAGCTGCTTTCAATTGCTTTTCTCACTAGTTCACAATTAAATTTCCTTGTTTTTTATTGATACTTTTCCGTACTGTGTTGAGTAGCTCTATATATTCCACTTTGGAAGTAACGTCTTTTTTATTTGTTTTTATCTCTCTTCTCTTTTGCATCAAAATTTTTGTTTTTTTGAAATTTTCTTCATATGTAACATGTTCTTAGTACCTCCTATTTTTGTTGCTGTTTCCATAAGAGCCTTGGTGAGTTCTCTCTTTAACTTCAGAAATATCCACTTCTTCCGATGTAGGCCTTCTAAAGCAGATAATCTGTTCCTCAGTTCCAACTTGAAGGTATTATGTTTTTCAAGGTTAATCAAATCAATACATGTTGTTTGTCTTATCAGTTTGCCACGTTCGAGTTTAGTGTTGAGGTGCGTCTTACATCTCACCATTCTATGGTCACTACCTGTGTTGAACTTGTTTAGCACACTGCAGTCTTCGATGACGAATTTTTTGTTACACATAATAAAATCAATTTCACTTGTTGTCCCGTTCGGATGTCTCCATGTACATTTCCTGTGTGGCTTTTTCTTGAAAAAGGAGTTCATGACGAGAAACCTTTCTGCTTCTGAAAATTCTACGAGAGTATTTCCACGTTGATTTCTGTTGCCATAACCAAATTTACCAACTGAAGTTTCATTCTGTTGCCCTATTTTTGCATTGAAATAACGCATAATGATCTTTAAGTGTTGTTTTCCGTTGTTATTTGCTCATAAAATTCTTCAATTTCTTCTTCGGGATGATTAGTGGTGGGTGCATAAATTTGAATAATCTGAGCTTGGTATTTTTTTGAGAATTCGATAAAAGTCGTGCAACCCTGTCCGAGAAACTTTCAACTTCTAGAATATTGTCCTTCAGTCTTTTGTTTATTATAAATCCAACACCACTAGTTCTGCCAGTACCTGTCCCACGATAGTAAAAGAGATGTCCACTTTTCAGTTCAATGAGCACTTCTCCTCTTCTTCTTACCTCACTTATCTCCACAATGTCCCAGTTGATCTTTTGGAGTTGCTCCTCTAATTCAAGGAGTCTTGAGTCCGAAGACAATGTTCGTCCATTGAACGTAGCCAATACTCAGCCACCATCAGATGGCAGCCTAGTCCGGTCCGCCGGTGATTCTTAGCACCCTCGGCCTTCATGTCGCAATGGCCGATGCCTTGGCCAGGTACATTTCAGCTGCCGGAGACTGAGGGCCAAGTTTGAAATTGTGTAAGCATTTTTGAGGAGGGGGGGGGGTAGATAGGCCATAATTAACTACGCTGGCCAAGCTGGTTGGTGAGTGTGGGATAGCATTTCCTCTAATCCCAGTGGTATAGTTATACAGATATTCGTCGGTCGTCATAGCCCCTTTAGTGCGAACAGGATGCACCATCAGAAGGCGGGTTTGATATTTATCAATTAGAAGCTAGTATATGTTTTATATAAATATATATAAGTATCGAATGTAGCTGGCAGTCTGGGCTCGCAGATACAGTAATGGCCGAATGGACCCCAGGTAATCTTATAATCTTCAAAAATGTGAACGACATCGGCTTATATGCTACATATGTATTGTCCATCCGATTAAAGACAAACCGCAGGCCCGTCTGTTGTCGCCGAAGGCAATGGTTCCTCTTTAGGTGGATGGACTATTGACCAACGCCTTCATTTCTGAATCTGAGCAACTTACATCCCCTGAACATCTTGAGGAATTAAAGCGAATTTTAAGCTACCGAGGCTACCGAAATTTGGAAACATATTTTAAGCAAGCTTTTATTTTCTGGGAAGGCTAGACTTAAAAATAAGCCCTTTTCGAGTTCCACTCATAACATACGTGGTTTTTACTTTCTCACACATCGCTGTTATAGAAAAAGCATTATGATCGGTCAAAAATCGCACTTCCAGTTTTGTTTACAGAATTTTATCAAAAGTGTAAAAAGTAGGTTAATACCCAAGAACCACAGGTTGTAAATACCAAGAAAAGCGAAAGCGTTATGTGAACGCCGAGAACACAACATTCCTCAGAAATGCAGAACAAAAAACCAACCAGCGCAGAAAGAATGTGCATCGGACAGGGAACGGAACAATAGGAAGAAGCTTTAGGAGAAAAGGCTCGGAAAAATCCCGATCAAAGTTAAACGCTCGGAGAATTTCCTGCGACAGCGCACAAAAGATTAATTAGCTCTTCATCCCAAAGACATGTTCGGAAAGGTCACGGAGGTTAGGCATATCAGCATATTGTTTTGTATGCCCCATTCACTCTTTTGGAAAATTCACTTGATGGATATGAGATGTTCACACGTCATAGTGTATGTTACTCTGTACCCTGCCCAGGTTAAGTGCATGGAATATTGTATGAGACTAACTAAAGTCTTTAAGAAGAAAATACTGAAGGGAATAACTGTCTTTTTTAGTTGCAAAATTCTATTTTTTACGTCCACCAGAGCATGAATTTAAGGCCTTTGAATGGCCATTTTGGGTGGGCAACCGCCCTCCCGGTAGTTACGGTCCTGTGGGAATTCTGTAAATAGGCAAATGACATAGTATGACGCTAAAAATTGAATTACTGCATTACAAACGGGTGCAAAAATGTCATTTCTATTAGGTGTCTGCATACGTTCTACCCGTTTTTGTAGCCTACAAAGACAGGAGCAGAATACAACAAATAACGTACCTAGGGTTTCCAATAATTGCCATATTTCTGTATGACCTCTTGCCATCTGTTTATCAGTAAGTGAATCCTACGCCGGAAAAACTTGTGTTTTTGTGAAACCATGACTTTTTAGAGTCAAAAAGTCATGGTTTCACATAGTCCATATCATTGAAGGTTTGGACAGCGATGGCGTTGTAAAACGATCAAAAAAGGTGGTAGTCCGTAGATTCCAGCTCATGGGAATACGCAGGGTGAGGTAACACTTCTAACCAAAGTCCAGTAATTTTTGCCGAGTAATTAAAGCAGCATGAGGTCTGGCATTGCCATGATGAAAGATCATGCCTTTGCGATTTACGAGTACTGGCCTCTTCAATAATAGTTGCTCTCGCAATATATCCAACTGTTTACAGTGGAGGTCAGAATTTATCGTTCGGTTAGGTGCCAACACCTCCCAGTAGATTATTCCCTGGAGATCGCACCAAACACTCGCCAAAAGGTTTTTGAGATACAGTCCTCCTTTTGAGGTCGATGGAGCAGTTTCCGCACCTTGGCATACAGTCCGTCGACGATTTACATTACGGTACAGTACCCATTTCTCATCACCCGTTAAAATTGGTCCCAAAACGGTTCATTTATGTGACGAAAAAGCAAAGAAACACAGGTAGAGATCTTTCCTCTCGTTGCTTTGCAGAAAGCTGATGCGGAACCCAGTTATCGAACTTTGTGACGAACCCAAACTCATGCATTCGTCTTTCGATTGTTGTTCTGTGTACCGACCACGTTTCCGCTAATTCCTGACCGTTTGGATATGGGGCATTTGTTATAACTTGGTACACATCATCGTCAGAAGCTACGGATGGACGTCCAGGACGTGGTTTACCATTACAGCTTCTGTCTCCGTTCAGGAATATCCGAAACCAACTGTCATCAATTACATCCACCCGTAAACTTGACAGATTTTGGCGGCAAGCCGTGGCTGCAGAACTGTCTTTATCGAACTCGTACAGTAAACAATGTCTAATGTGCTCCTTATCGCATGCATTGTTACACCGTCCGTGATTTTCCGTTACGAAAGACTTACTCGGACATATGTTCTACTGCTCCAAGCTTTATTGGCCGATAATTCGGTATCGCAGGGTCATCTTTGACGTAACTCTTTCCACGATTTTTCTTTAATTAGCAAACAGGGTCATCTTTGACGTCCCGCACGGGGATTACTGGTTTTCCAGTTATTTGGGGAGCGGCGCCCCCACGGCCCGAGCTGACCTTGTGACTGGTCACCATCTGATGTCACGCCACCGCTACTTTTTTATTTTGGTGTTTGCAGGGACAGCTGTTCATCCAGCTGTTGGGGAGTCGCGGCCCCACGATCCCGAGCTGGTCTTGTGTCTCGCTTTTTTCGTTTTTATTTATTTTCTCCACTGGCTAGTTGCCCGTGTTGTGTTCTCTACCTAATCTCTACCACGTTATGTACTAACACCCCGGTCTTGTGGTTTTGTTACCCTCCACCACTAACTGATTTATATTAACCGCTCAGTTCGTAGGTTGCTGAGATTCCGTTTAGGTTCCCTGCCAGGATTTGTCTTCTTTGGATTTCTTTTTTTCCTTTTAGCTGGTTTGGGTGCTAGACCTACATGCATGTTTGCCGCGTGCGGAGACCCGTGAGGCGGAAATGGGATGTCTGGCGGCTGAGGTCGCAGGAGACCGGTTAAGTGCCTCCTGTGTGCCAACACTCCTCTTCGACCCCGGCTTCGCTGTAAACGGGAGGCTAGAGACTAACCCACCTCTAGTCAGAAGTCTTGTACCAAGTTGTGTGCAGGGCTTTAGCGGCTTTTTTGTCGTATAGCACGGCAGGGTGAGCCCGGGGGCTGTGGGATCATGCCAAAGGCGTTGGCATGACGGTACCCGGAGGCCGAAGTGTCCGCCGAGTGCGTGTGATCACAGCCAACGGACTATATCTGCAACGTATAAGCTCCAGAACTGTGTCCAGCGTCATTTTCTTGGCTTGCAGACCTCCAGTTCTCCCTTGTAGGGCTCGGTGGTGGGTGGAGTAGTCTGCAGACGAATCCTTCTCCTTTTTCCATGGGTAAACCCAAAAACAAACGCTCCAAATTCAAGTCACCTGAGCAAATGATCGTTGACAACGACTCTCCTTCGTCTTCTCAACCTACCAAGTCTCATACCCTTAAACGATCTTTAGACCATGATCTGGACCAAGAATGTGGAACCTCTTCTTCGGCAGCTGTACCAGTCGCTCCGAAGCGTCGTCTCCTCGATTGCTGTGACTACGCATGCTACTCACTTGCTTGTAGAATCCATCGATCCGCATGAGAGACTGTCCACCAGATCTCCCTTTTTCATTTCTAAAGCTCTGGACGCTGCGGTTGGCCCCTTGAAGTCTGTGAGAAAGCTTCGCTCTGGGGACCTGCTTGTCCAAACTTGCAGTGTTTCTCAGAGTAACACTTTTCTGAACCTCACTAGTCTTCAAGGCATTCCTGTAAAAGTGACACCTCACCCGTTTCTTAACACCTCTCGGGGTGTTATTTCGGAGTTTGATCTCTTGCCATGCAGTGAAGACGAATTCGTGACTGAACTTGCTGATCAAGGTGTTATTGCTGCACGTCGTATGATGTTCCGGCGTGATGGTTCCATGATTAAGTCAAAAAATGTCATCTTGACTTTTAACTCCCCGAAAGTTCCGACCGAAATCAAGGCTGGCTACTTGGTCTGTGGAGTTCGCCCGTACATTCCCAGTCCTCTGCGCTGTTTCAGGTGCCAGAGGTACGGGCATTCACAACGTTTCTGTAAGAGTTCCGCTCGTTGCGCAAATTGTGGCTCCAGTGAACATGACGGGGAAGGTTGCACTTCTGCGGCCTGCTGTGTTAACTGCGGTGAGGCCCATGCAGCTTACTCCCGCAACTGTATGAAATGGAAGGACGAGATGGCGATCCAGCGGCTCAAGACCCTGGAAGGCCTCTCGTACCCTGCTGCCAAGGCCAAGTTGGGTATACCCACCACCCGACAGCGTACTTTTGCCGCAGTAGTTCAGTCTCTGCCACAACCCGTGCAGCCCTTTGTTCCGCGCCCTGTAGCTCTCGCCGCCCTTGCCAAGCGATCTACAGCTGACCAAGCGACACAGGTGTTTTTCCCCGAGCTCGAGATTTTTCGAATACCTGATTCTGGGCCTTCTCTTTTGCTGCCGACCGTCTCTTCCAGTTTCCATCCGACAGCCTGCACGTGCGGAAGACCCGGCCCTCAATCCGCAAAGGTGTGCAGTGTCCATCCAACTGTCTCGGCCTCAGCGAGGTCCCCACCCTCAACCAACATTATAGAGGAACATAGGGGGAGGAGAGTGACAGTTCGTCCCCAGCCTCAAACAACATTGCAGAGGAACATGGGGGGAGGAGAGTGACAGTTCGTCCCCGCCCTCTGCCAGCATTGCAGAGGAGTGTGGGGGGAGGAGAGTGACTCATCCTTTGTGTAGTTGTTTCAAAAAAATATATATATATATATGTGTGCATATATATATATGTATATATATAATTCTAATAGTAAATTAATAAATTTTTATATAAACCTAATTAACTACCTTGTCTTCACAGCTTTCATCATACTCTTTTTCAACTTTTACCAAGCCTGTCTGCTCTTAATCATTTTCCACGTTTTTAAAAATCTGTGGCTGATAGTTCTTTGTCTGGCGCTCTTTGGCCAAACCTGGCCCTTGCGCCAATAAAATCCAACAACCAACCAACCAACCATCTTTGACGTAACTACACTGATCGCAATTTTCATCTATTACAAAAACGGGTAAAACTTTTGCACACACCCAATAATTTTAATCACACTGCAAGCAGTGGTTTCTGCGCCATCCCTTGAGCCGCTCTTCCAGGCTCGCCTGTCTCACCCTGGTTACGCTTCTGCTTCTAAAAGTCCCATTTTCAAACACTCATTTGATTTCCAAAAACTAACTTGATTTACAGAGCCAAGAATAGGCATACCTAGAAATGTTTTTGCGCTCGGGGCAAACCACAAATTACTGCACCCCCATCTTTCTTTGGATCTTACATATAATAATAATAATTTATTAGTGACACTCTATATTTTCTCATACTTTGTTTCATGTATGTGCTCTGCAACTGTATGATGATGATTGAAACGTTTTTTCTTCGTTTACCGCAGGAAATGAAGATCATTCATGCAGATATCAAGCCAGAAAACATAATGTTCGTGAACCAAAGGAGGCAGCCTTTGCGCATTAAATTGATAGACTTTGGATTGGCCATAGAGCTGCCGACTGCTGACCTTCCGGAAGTACGCCAAACGTTGTGGTACAGGTAAAGAAATTTAATTGTTATTTTCTATTGTATGTTTAAAAGTCGTGACGTCGTGTTTGCTGTTTTTACTGACTTTTATCACTTGACAAACAAAACTAGAGAAGGTCTATTCTAATGTATTTCAGAATTTTTTTTGTAGCTATTTTTTATTTATTCATATTGTTAAGTTGTTGGTTTCACTTAATGCTGTAAATAGTGATCAGGTGCTATGTTGTTATTAATAACGGACTCTTTCACCTCGGGGTCAGTAGTTAAGGTTCGGCATGCAGTCATTAACGTGAAAAGCAAACTGATAATAATAAGCAAAACGTTAAATATCTCACAAGATGGCTTTATCGCTTAAAAGCAATTTATTTTTCTCATCTATTGAAGTATGGTTCGTGAAAAAGGTGAAAATCTTCCAAATACGTGGAGAGAAGATAAATAGACAACGTCATCGCTCTTTCCACGATTTTCTTTAATTAACAAACAGGAACAGAAAAATTGTATTTCGACAGCGCTGTGATCAAACCCCACATAACTATCTCAGTGTGTTGTATTTACGCTACAGTGCCAACAATCCACGGCGCTATGTGTGTTTATCTGTCAGCATCTGACCACAAATCCCTAGGGATGGGCTCAGCAACTGAGAGATCGCCTTACGCTACGGTGCCAACAATCCACGGCGCTATGTGTGTTTATCTGTCAGCATCTGACTTCACAAATCCCTAGGGATGGGCTCAGCAACTGAGAGATCGCCTTACGCTACGGTGCCAACAATCCACGGCGCTATGTGTGTTTATCTGTCATGACCGGACTTCCCAAATCCCTAGGGATGGGCTCAGCAACGGAGAGATCGCCTTGCGCTACGGTGCCAACAATTCACGGCGCTATGTGTGTTTATCTGTCAGCATCTGACTTCACAAATCCGTAGGGATGGACTCAGCCACGGAGACGTCTTTATCTGGTGGGGTTTAACGGCACAAGCTATTTAGTTATAGCTAATAAAACCAAAGAGCGAGAGAAATGGTGAAAATTCTCCAAATATGTGGAAACAATGTAAATAGACAAAGTCATAGGTCTTTCCACGTTTTTTTCTTGAAATATGGCTGTCCACAATCTACGCAATAGGGCTAATTCCTATTTTAGTTATAGTGACGTACCACCTTTCCCTATGTTACCGCTTTTGTTTGGTCGCTCCTTATCTTTTCTTTTTCGCGCCTTCCTTAAATATCCCTCGGCCAGCTTAAACGCAGTAGCCGAAAAACAAGATAACCATCGACTTCTTCCTGACCGATTGGTCCTATGTCCTCGTGTTGACTGTCCTTTCTCTTTTGCCTTACCCCCCAGGAGAAATTTACTCCAGAACTCAAACACACAAAGCGACGTTAATTTCCCACTAATTAAAAGGCGACGTCGCAAAAGAAAGCCTCAAACCTGAAATAAGGCTCTTCTCGCGTGCCTTTCGAAAACTTACATCAAAGACACCGAAAGGTCCTTATTGCATTTGACGATGCAAAAGTGAGTCTACAGTGCACAAAAATGATGTCTGCAGATGGCTCTCTCCATTGTAATACGGGTTGTACCGAAAGTAATGCAAAAGTAAGCATAATTTTTTTATTAACTGAGAGAGGTCGTTCTAATTGCACATGTTGGTAGAGTAACTCTTTCTCCATACAAAGGTACTACAGTACTCAACATACTCGCCATCACAAGCGATGCATTTGCGCTATTGTTGAGCCCAAATCTCGAGTCTTTTTTGAAAAAATCAGGTATGGACTATGATACCCACTTCTTCACAGCCCCTTTCACCTCGTTTGTATCATCAAATCGTTGTCCCCGGAGACTGCCCTGAAGTAGGCCGAACAGGTGGAAGTCGGAGGACACCAGATCTGGGTTGTACGGTGGATGGGGCACCACCGACCAACCTAATTGCGTGGAATACCATTGCGTCATAAGTCAGAAACGACGGCGGTAGTTTTGAGTTGGATGATTTTTGAACCTCAACGGGCACTACTTATGTTACATGGAGGATTGTGGTTAGACTTATTCATTGTGTGGAGTCTATACCCTGGGACCGACGGATTAACGAGACTTCCGAAACTCGGCTAATCATTATCCATTCAGCTCGTCTTAAAACTCGAACTGTAAGGTCCCAAAGTGAAAAGGCATCCCTCTTCCAATAGAGAATTTCATGAAGTAAAAAATTGGACAATTAAAAAATTCTGCAATCACAAAGACTATTCAGTTTTTAATTAACAGCAATCTCACCATACTAAAAAAAACAGAAATGGAGAAAGTTTATACTCATTGCTGCGAAACTAAAATTTGTGTTTAGTCTGTTACTCCCAATTCTTAATTCTATGAAGAAGCTTTTTTTAAATTGAATATATTTAACTAATGATATAATAAAACTCACATAAATCTTTAGTGGGATGATCAGGCGCCTGGGCAAGATGTGATCATTCGCTGTGGATAGCTTCACTTCCATATTTTGAAGGATTGAACTTACAGCTGATGTGTACACCACTCCCCAACACTTTACGGTTCCCACACAGGCATTTCTCAAGGGCACAAATCACATACGTTTTCTATGCTTAAGAATGCGCACTCGTAAAACTGGGACCGCCCGGTGGCGCAGTGGTGATGGCTTCTGATCAATTATTCGTGTTGGGCACAGGTTCGAATCCCGGTGAAGCATGGATGTTGTGCTTGTCTTACGGCACTGGCTCTCTCCCTTCTCTGAAGCCAGTGACCCTCAATTAGGGACGGACGACTGATTATAGCCCACTGTGTTACTCACGGTGGTCATTAAAGATGCAATTAAAAAATACCAAAAAGCTCAGGACGAAATAAAAAATCATTTCTAGAATTCCCACTAGTAAAATAAGTGCTGGTATGTCATACCGGCCCATTTCGGGCACTATCTGTACTTAATAAAAATCTCCAATATCTTTTTCCTTTTTTTTTCGTAATCTCGTTATTGTGCAATACTTTATTTTTCTGGCAGACATTTAAATATATGACATGCTGAGAAATGTTGTTTGGAATAAAACGTTGCCTTTGTCTCATTCATGTTTTCTAATGTTTTCAGATCTCCTGAAGTGATATTGAATTTACCATACTGTGAAGCTATTGATATGTGGTCAGCTGGCTGCGTATTCGCTGAAATGCTTCTAGGATTTCCTCTGCATGAAGGACGTACGGAGTATGACATGGTAAGTTTCTATTCCAATACGTAATTTAGTTCCGTGAAGTCTTCCGTCTTCACTAGAACAATATTTCTCAAAACTATTTTGTATTTTCTCTCATTTTAAGATTGTGCAAATAATTCCTTCTTTCATTTTCTTTGTATATTAAGTTTATTTATCTAATCACTGGTTTTACATACATCACATGCTTTTTGTTAATGTTTAAGTTAAATTGGTTCTGATAGATTTACACTAATGAAAATTTTGCCTACATAGCCGACAGCATTTTGCTGTCACTGATGTTGAAACAGATTTTAATAACCACAGCTACAATGATGGATAAACAGATTTCGTACGAATAATACTTTTATGAGTCATAACTAGGCATTCTGTAGGAATGTTATGTACGTATGGGTTCAGTGTTCTGTTTGGTGTAGGAATTTTTCAGAAGATAAAGGCATCTTAAGAACAGGTTGCTTCGGGCATCTATAGATGATCACTTGTGTTTACTTTAAAAATTTACGATGTGATTTGCAGACCGACTAATTTCTTACCCACGAGGTACATTGTACGTTCTTAAGTACCTTATATTGTTCTTTCATAGAAATAAAAACAGAAATAACCCTTTTCTTCATTACTGAATCGTGGTTCACAGAACAACATTGTAAGTTCGTTTTATAATGGCTCACTGCAATACGGTGCCAAGGTTTCGGTCAGTTAAGCCTTATGAAGGAACATTTCCTCGCTGTAAAATTCTGAACAGTCCAACAATCTTTAATAATCCTTTAAGTTTCGAAAAATCATTTGAAAAACCATTTTGACATGTGAGAAAATGGTACGATGATGTTTTTCTTTGTCCACGTTGTCTTTTCCTGGAAAGAAAATAATCTTAAAGTATCGAATCAGGCTAAAGGCATTTCAGACGGCTCATCCTGGTCATAGTTTCTAGGCTAGGTGACATGAATGGATAGTTGTACTTACCCCTGTCCTGTTATTTCACAGTACAGAATGAAAAAAAAATCTTCGTGGATTGAATGCCGGTTTCCTATCTATGAATCGTCGAGTTTTTTTGTTTTTTTACAAGGACTCGTAGCCCTGTCAAAAATGATAGTCGTTTATAGGAGAGAAATTTGAAAGATCTTGTAGGTGATAGACCTAAGAACTACCAAGAGTTTCTACAAAGAAAACTAAAATTATGAAAAACGTTTCTATACCAAAAACAAGAAAAACTTCATTGAATATCAAACGAAGTGATGGGGGTTTCCCAAATTTCTGGAATTAAAATTATTCCTCTAGATGGCAGTAACATACAGCCTTGCTCTAAACAGCTCACTATAATATCAGTTCGTGG
This sequence comes from Macrothele yani, assembly GCA_039090855.1. Taxonomy (NCBI): domain Eukaryota; kingdom Metazoa; phylum Arthropoda; class Arachnida; order Araneae; family Macrothelidae; genus Macrothele; species Macrothele yani. The sequence goes on from JAYWMT010000325.1 coordinate 71,367, forward strand.
ACACGGTATTTCCATAGCCAAGGTAATTCTTCATTTAAGCTTCTCCTCCATTGAAATAAAGTAGTGATGACAACTAAATCTGGAGGAATCACCTTTTGAAATCAGCAGAGAAAGAGGCCTACAGTGTTTCTTAATAAAGAAAAAGAAAGATGTGTTAAGCAAATACCTAATAGAATAAGAGACCTATAACTGCACAGCATAGCTTGAGTAACCAAATTTATGTGAAACACGAAAATATTGTCTCTCACGAAGGAAAGGAAGTTACACTCACTGTCATAAAAATCCACGCACCAAAAAGGAGGCGTCACATTGAAATGTTATTTCAGTAGTGAGATGCTGCATACCAAGGACAGAAGTGATTAAAATATCACAGCAGCACGACAATATCCCACGGACATACGGTACACAATCCGGTCAGCGTTAGGCGTCGGATGGCCTCATGCTCCGATACGTGCGGTGATATGGTCCGGCACGGAGTCAAGGGACGCCGTATGCTATCCTGCGACAGATTGACCCACACTTCTTGCAGCTAATGCCCTAAATGACAAACGCTGGGACATGGGAAAAGCTGGAGCCCCATCTGGGCCCACACATGCTCTATGGGCGAGAAATCAGGCGATCTGGCAGGCAACGGAAGCGTCGAAGCATGACGTATACAGTCCTCGGAGACCCCAGCCGTGTGCGGACGGGCGTCATCTTTTTGGAAAATGGCTCCGGCCCGCCCCGCCGGGAAAGGCAACACATGAAACCGCAGGATCTTCTATACATAGCGGTGGGCTGTCAACGACCCTCGAATCACTACAAGGAAAGTACGGCTGTGTCGCTGTATAGTGAGGTTGAAATCGTAGCGCTCTCGCGCGGACCTCTACACTCTGACACCATGGTCGTCCGTTCCCATACAGTAGCGGGATTCGTCGCTGAACACTGTATGTCGCCAGTCTGTAGCATTCCGCGTTGCTCGCTGCTGACACCACTGCAAGCGACGCGGACAATGATCAGGTGTTAATGGCAGAAAATGTAAGGGCCGTCGAGAGTGTAGATTCGCCTCTGCCAGGCGAATCTGCACTCGCGACGGCCTTTACCCTCTTTGACGGCCTCGACGGAAACGGTTCTGGTGGACACTGGAGTCCTTTGAATAGCTGCCATATGTCTCTGGATATTGGACAAGGACGTCTCTGCATCTGTACTTGCCGCTCTCACGATCCTGCGGTTGTCTCTCCTTGTGGTGTGTCTGGGTCATTCAGAGCCAGTCCGCTGTGTCTGGAGACCTTCCCGCGTCCATTGCTCTCAGCACGATCGCACCGTATTGTTCGAGTGGTCCAAATGGCTGCCGTTTCGGCGCGTCGGCCATCCTGCCTCTCTCAACCCGACGACACGGCCTCGTTCAAATTTCAGCAGTTGCCGGTACGCACATATACGGCGGCTCTTCGGCATGTCTACCGTTTAAGGATCTCACCTGACTCTTACCGTGCACTTCGGCACGAGGGTGGAGTTCCCTGAGCGGCGCCTTATAAACCCCAAGGATTGCGATTGCAGTGCCGGTCTTGAATGCGCGGGCATGCGAAATCGCACGAAACTTTAATCATTTGCATGTCTGCCATCCCCTTAGCTGTTCTCCGAGTTTCGCGTTAATCGCACGGTGTTTTTCTTGGTAAGCGGATTTTTATGACAATGAGTGTGCACAGCACTTCGTGCCTCCTCTCACAAAGGAGCAAACACATTTATTGATAATGCGTCTCATACTTGAGCATATCACTGAGAGTTAACCTTTTTTTTAATAATAAACATCATCTGAGCTGTCAGGACTTAATTTCAGATATTCTAATTTTTGAAGTAAACAGGCAAGAAAACAATGATTTGATATATCTTTCTTTTTCACGGTTTCTAAATTATACGCAGCAAAATAATTGGTTTCGTCTATTTGGTTCAAGTACAATGCAATGCGAACTATTTAATTTTGCCTTTCAATAGTTGCACAAAATGGAGCAGTGTGGAACACATCTATATTTATTTTTTTTCTCTTTTGCAGATGCGATCTATTTGTAACTTGCATGGGATCCTCCAAACTGGATGCTGGACTGTAATTTTGAGGCAGAACGCTATTTCTGCGAAGAAAGAGTGCTCAATGTTGACACTGATGACCTCAACGACAGTTCTGATTTCACGTGGCTGTTAAAGGTAAAATTTATGCTAATATTTGACATGCTATTATTCATTAAAACTTGTTTTAATCATTCTTTCCTTTACTGCAGCTTCACAACAGATTCATTTGCCATACCCAAGGTCGAGTACCAAGTGACATTTGTGTGATATGTTTATTCATAGTTTCGGGTCCTCACCGTCTTCTGAAGAAAGTAACCCTACATTTGGAATGTCACATTCCCAAAAATTCGACGCCTAGAAAAAAAAAAATAATTACAAACATAATGTTATTATTATTATTATTATTATTATTATTATTATTTTATTGTACAACATTTTTATGTCTACAAGCAGACTGAAAAAATTGCATAGCTACATGTGTGTGTGTGTGTGAGGATTTTTAAGTCTACAAGCAGAATGAAAAACTACAGAAGTACGTGTGTGTGTGTGTGTGTGTGTGTGTGAGGATTTTTAAGTCTACAAGCAGAATGAAAAACTACAGAAGTACGTGTGTGTGTGTGTGTGTGTGTGTGTGCGCTCGCGCCAATAATTCTGTATATGCGCGGAATCTTCAGCTTTTAGAGTTCATTGCAAATCCTAGTTAAGAAAAAAATTTAGAGCTTCAGAAACTCAGAGCTGAAGTTCATCAAATTTGTGAGGTCACCTGAAATTTCTAACAATGAACTATCGTTGTAAGGAAGATGAAACATTTATATGATGAATTACTGTTTGAAGGTCAAACAGTAATTCATCATATACTCCGATAAACCATTACATTATGACCACCAATTTAATAAGCTGTATTAAGCCCGCAAAACAGCTGCCACTCGGCGAGGCGTTGATTCGATGAGGTGGCGACAGGTCTCCTAGGATATCTGGAACCATAATGTTCAACGAATTGTCCTCTAGGTCCCACGCATTTCTGGGTGGTGAAGATATAGTCCTAACATACTTTTCCAAGAGGAACCACAAATATATTCGATTGGTGTTCATGTCAGGTGAAATTGTAGTTCAGGGCATTAACAGAAAGTAACCAGCATGTTCCTCGAACCAATCCTTGTCGACTCAGGCAGTGTGGCATGGCGCATTATTCTTTGGGCCATCATCAGCAGGGAACACAGTTGCCATGAATAGGTGAGTTCGGTCCGCAACGATGTTCAGACACCTGACAGTTGTCAGGGAATCTGCTATTGCGATAATTTGGGCCTAAAGTGTCCCAAGAAAACATCGGCCACAGCATAACACCGCCGTCGCTGGCTTGTTTCCGCCAAACAGTGCATCCAGGTGTTAGAGCCTCTGCTGGTAATAGGCGTGTCTGCGCTCGGCCTTCTACGTGATTCACCAGGAATCTTGATTCGTCAGACCAGGGCACTTTCTTCCAATCATCCACGGTCGAATCTCGATCATATTGGGCCCATTTCACGCGTTGTTGGTGATGACGTGCAGTGAGCATGGGGACCCGGTTGGGTCTTCGGCTACGCAGGTTCATTCGCAGAAGGCTGCGATGAAGTGTGTTCTATGACACATTGTATGGATCAGCACTGTTGCAGCTGCGTGTGATTTGTCGCAATGTAGCCCTGCTGTCCCTGTGAACAATGCGCGACAGTCTCTGCTTCCTTCTGGCATCAGTGAACTGCGGACGACACACAGCCGAACGACGGTTTATTTTTTGGCCTACTGGGAACCACTTTTGATAAGTACTCACGACAGCGGTACCTGAACAACACACAAGTTGCGCGGTTTCCGAGATCGAAATTCCGAGGCTTCGTGCCATCACAATTTGTCCTTTACCGAACTCTGATAAATCGGCAGCTTTTCCCATTATGACTCCGAACACTCTACTAACCGAAATGCTGTCCTCGGGTTGTGTGAACTTCACCTGCGCCGCAGTTCGGTCTCCAAGCGCTTTCATTTCTCTCGGTCGTAGAAGGTCATGATGTAATGGCTCATAGGTGTATATGAAGTTTAATTTCAATTGTTTTTCAGGAACCTTTTCAATAATGCGTTGCTAATAGATGCTTATTTCGGCAGCTTAAAATATCAGTAGTATTGTATATCGGTTGATATGTATTAAATGCAATAATATTTCATTTAATAGTACATCGAAATTGTTTTTTTTCCTTCGTTGACATCGGACCGTTGTCTCTTTCACGCGCTTAGCAGTTAGCGCACTCAGTTATTTGTTCTCGGTTTCAGTGACTGGTGACTTATTGAGCGAATAAAGGCTTGGAGATTGACATGGCTACTTATTTTGAATTGTAATAATAGGAATAGTCCAAACCATCTTAACAGCAAAAGATGAAATATTTAGAACCCGATTTTTTTCTCTTTGCTTTGGAATAGCACTTGCGAAAGATTTGTCTGTCTGAATAGTTCTGCAAACTACTCAATGATTTTTTAAAGGCTGATATCCAAGAATTTTCAATTTAAATCTGTAAAAAAGATTAAACAATTTTTATTAATGTATCAGGCGAGGTAACAATAGACTTCTTCATCTCGTACATCCAGCAAACACTCGCGGTTACATGAGCAAACGGTTACGTATCAATAAATTACTTACATCGAAATATATTTGTAATAACCAGAATAATTAATATGTATCCTGGAGCCGATAGCGGTTCCGTCAGTACTTTTTTCTACATTTTTTTTGTCAGTAATTTAAATCTTAAACTCATAAAGAAGGAAAGAAAAAAGCGGTGCTGAACGCTGAATTTTTAAAAAGAAACGCACGCAGCGAGGAAATTTAGTTCTAGAGTAAGAAACTTTTATAGAAATAAAAGTTATAATCACATTTAGAAGAAGCTGAAGTATTTCGAAAAAAACCTCGAGTCAGTTACTCTAGCGACGAATGAGAACTTATAGCATACAGAAAAATGGATAAACCTCAGCTAATTAATAGAATTTGATCTCTAATAGGCAAAAGGAAAGCATCGGAAATATACGTAGGCAATTGTTGTATGGGGTCGGATAGTTGTTTTGTTAACAGTTTGGTTTATTCACATCATAAACTGGTATGTCTGATGGAGCTGCCACTTCACAAATGAATATTTTGTTAATTTGCTACTAAATTACTTCATTCAAGCACCGATTTCTTGTTTGTGTCGCGTTAGTCACCCAAAAATTCAGTGTTCACGGACATCAACCTACCTTTAAACCACGTGACAATTCGAAACTCTGGCACGTCGAACTGTTTTATTTAAAGTGCAAAATACAATTGGGAAAGTTTTGGATTATCGAACTCAATCGGAAAAGTTTTGGTTTATGTATTTCCTCTTGTAATGCAATTCACGGAACATTATTTTGTAATCTAGAAAGTGATCAGCGTCTCCTCCCGACAAAGCATTCTAAACTTAAATACGAGCACCCGAAGAAAGGAAATAAATTTTTGCCTGCTAGTTAAAAATAAGGTGTTGAACAATCAAATCGGTGCACTTCTAACGAAAAGTGCTTGCGTTAGTGATTTTGTAAGTCTCTCTAAACAAACAAAAGTACAACAAATCTTAAATAATGTGCTTTATGGGGAGAAACAGATTGCAAAGAAGTTCAATATATTTTTCTTACGTAATAGAGAAGAGAAAATGTCTGAAGCTAAGTGCGTTTTAAGAGCTATTAGAGTTATGTAAAATTCCATTATTACAGCTTCGGTTATCAATAAAAGCTCACAGCACACAATCCCAGACGTGATGTTTAGTGCGCCCAATACAGATAGAATTTATGAATACTCCTAATAACATATGTCATACATCTGCCATGGTAAGACAGACCTTGAAAATAATCACTGACATACACAGACTTGAAATTTTGATTGGTAAAGGGCAGGGCAAGCCCAATAACCATGTTTCAACGGGAGCTCGAACCTGGGCCAGCTTGGACGATTGGTCAGAAGCCAGAATCTGAGACCACTCGGCCACTGCTATGGCAAAGCACATTTTGGTGAACACTCCTAAGAAAATCTGTTAAAATTAGTGGTTGAAACCCTTTATGCTGAAACAACTACTTTGGAAAATCCTTCAAGTGTCAGAAGTAAAATATCAAGTGAGCAGCTGACTCGAGGATTATATTTCAAAAAAACATCACGACACCAAAATGTCACACATTTCACTTCACAGAGCTTTACCACTTTTACTTCACATGAGAGAAAGCATTTAAACGAGACTTAGTTAAATAGTATTTTGAATTTTAATTGATTATTTAAACTATTTATCAATTAAATAATAAATTTGATTATTCATTTTTCTTCCTGTTTCTAGACACCCTACGAATACCGAAAGGAGACATTCGTTGAGCCAGCGTCTTCTTCGAGTACCTGCAAGCTGAACAGTTTGAATGATGTCCTTCAGGTATGTTGCTTCCCAATACCGACTTTATCAATTTTTTTTTAAAATAAATAATACATTAAAATTGCTGATTAGCTTTCAGTATAGAAACAATATCATAATGCCTTTATTAACAAATGCATGGTACTTGGGAAACCTTATAAAACGAAAAAATAAGTTTAAGTTTTCACATCTTGTGAAGTATTGGTTTCTTTATTCCTTTCAATGATAGTTTTCTCCCTCCTGCGCCAAATATACGTACAGAGTAAATTCGAGTTTTGTTAACTGTTCTAAGCTCAAGAGACAGTCTGCCCTTACCCACATTCAAAAGGCGAGTGCTTTCAAAAAACCCAGAAGTAATACAGTCCGACTCATAAGTTCATTCGACACTCCACTCAATATTCCCTCTAAGCTAAGCGGCCATGGGTAATTAATGCACGCCTAACCCAGTGAGATGGGAAGGCATCAAACCACTTGGGCAAACGTTTTTATTTTCTCAGCTTCTCATACCGCCAACTAGCATGGGTGCATTAGTTAATACGATGAATTGTTTCTGTGTTGGTTACGGTTTGCTGCGATTGGCTGGCGCTGATGTGTTGTTTTGAGAAAAGACTCAATGTCTGCTTCTTTCTCGGTGTGGGAAAATCACTAATCCGCGTTCACTATCTGCTCGCACGAGGCTGAGACGAACTTACCATTACAAGGAGATGAACGGCATTTAAGAAAAGTGTTGTTTTAACTTTTGAGAGCCCGAATTTTATTTACTTATTTTTATTTGTGCAGATAATTGATTTTCGATTTATGAATTAATTAGGGAATTTTAATCAAAAAATGCTTACTGCGCGGTAGATATTTCAGCTGCGCGGAGGGAGTGAAACAGGTAACGTTGCTCCACTCAGCTTACAGGGAACATTGTTCCACTCCTCCCCGTACACTCCGTTTTTTACTAAGAACTTTAACCTGGAATTATCCCTTCTAAAAGCAGATAAGATCAGATCATATGTAGAGGATTTTAGGACGGTAATGTCTGACCCTAGGTCTTAAACAACCCTTCAAAATAAGAACCTAGGAGATTTGGGTTAGAATGCCCGATGGGAAAGTGACACGCAAACGAGGTAAAAAGGGGTAAGAAAACGCCCTTATTTATTACCGGGGGACCAGTCCCTAGGATCCGACGGCTTAATATGCCCATACGGCGCACGGTAGATATTTAGTAGTTTGAGCGTTCGTACCTACCCTGAATCGAACCAAAGATTTCCCCGTGACAGTCACAAACGTTGACCATAAGGCTATTCATGACCTCCTCCCCCTCCCTTTGTAAAAGCTTCTTGCCCCGTGCCTGAAGAAGTGTTTCACCTTTGTGAAAGTTCCGTAGAATGCTTCTGATCTCTGAAAGTAATAAAACCCAGTCGTTCCGAAGTCTTGTGCAAAAACCAAGTTTATATCACCTATCATCATTGCAGTTGTCAGGTGTCGTCATTTTATTCCAACAATTTAGAAACATGCTCCTGTTGAGGAAAAACACCTTCAAAACATCCTTTCCTTCTAACTACCTCCCTACACCTTTGTTAAATGTTTCTCTAGTATTGGATGAACTCCGATACTTTTGAGAATTCAGAGCTCTCCGAAAACTAGCAGCTAAGAGGAAACCTATTAAATTCTGCTTTTGTTCTACTTTGTGGAGACTGACCCGAAGTTGCAGTGCTGACGTGAGACCTTTAGTTTCAGTTGTGTTGATTTCTTATTTTCTATTTGGTGCTGTTCTCTGGCCTGTGATTATTTGTTTTTCTCCCCCAAAACACATTCTCTAAAAATAATAATGACTCCAACTAAACTAAATATTATGGTTTTCTAGTGTTGTCGTTGCTGCTTTTCGCTTAATAAATGACATCATTGTGCAGTCATTATACCTTCCATAATATGTAATGAAAGGGTGAGAATCTGTTTCCTTATCGAGTTGTAAATTTATTTTAACTGCTCGTGTTACTTCAGTGTAATTATTTCAAATCTTCTAAATAAAATTCAACCACTTTTTCTTCGTTCTGCATCAGTGTGCGGAATGAAGACTAAGTGATTGAATTGTAGCTTCCTTTCTTATGTGTCACATACACTGAAGTGCCAAAAAACTAGAACGGACGCTACCATTTTCACTACATGCCATCACACCCACGTAGTAAATGGTATCTTCCGCAAACGACGTATATACAAAAGTAGTAGAGAAGCCGTGGACAATCGTGGACAGTAGCGTCTGAACGAATCGTAACATCCGCCGGGCGTGTAACATTCCCGCAAATCAAAGCGCAATTCAAATCTGGGGCCAGTAGTAGCATCAGCATTCGGACAGCGCAACATTCCCTGTGTTCTATGGCGTTCCGGAGCCTACGGTCGACCCGGGTGTCATTGCTGACCCAAGAACACAAGGTTATGTGCTTCGTCTGTGCTTCGGAACACCGCCATTGGAGACAAATGGCTGGAAACGTGTAGCCTGATCCAACGAATCGCGTATCAACTGTTTCTGGCAGATGGCCGACTCTGGATGTGGCGACAATCCCACGTGGCAATGGATCACTCATTCCTACAAAGAGACAGTGCAGGCCGGCGGCGCCTCTGTTATGGTGTGGGGTGTTTTCAGCTGGCATGTATTAAAACACCCTCATACGTCTGCAGACCGCACTGAAAGGTGGAGGCTATGTAACCATCTTTGGGAATCAATTCCATCGGTTTATGACATGCAACCGCTCCGACGGGTGCGACCTCTTTCAACACGACAATGCACCACCGCACACTTCCACGGTCGCCAGATTATGGCTGGAGGAACATTCCACAGAGTTCGGCATCCTACCTTGACCCTCTTCGTTCGCTGGATTTAAACGCCATCGAACACTTTTGGGATGCTGTTCAGTGAGCTCTCAATGCCAGGAATCCTCCACTGTAGAACATTACGAAATTGTAGGACCCTGTTCAGGAAGCACGGTGTGCACTGTCTCTACAGCACTGCAGAGAGATCGTGGAGTCCATGCCCCATCGCACTGCTTCGTTCATCCGACCGCGAGTAGGACTCACGCTGTATTACAGTTGTATCCGGGGGGTTCGGGAGGGGGGTCGCACTCCAGTGCATGTTCCGTAAGGAAGGGAATAGAAGCCTACTTTAAGGAAAAGGTGTTCCGATCTTTAGCAACAAAATGCTTTACGAAATTATAGAACTCAATTTTTTATTTTTATTTTTTAAGTTTCTTCCGCTGAAGGTTGATCTACGGAACATTTTACTTCTAAATTCAGAGCAAGGTTTTATAAGAGTGTTCACGAAGACCTGAAAAATAAAATAAAATGAATCAGTGCAGAGTTTACTATTTTCATTTTCAAAGGGAAAAACACCAATGTTAGAGATAGGGAGTAGCCTCTTCTGGGTTCCCAAGGGTACATACTGCATATATGTACTAAGAAATGAATTTTCCGGAGTGCTGCCTTTTACCTATATGGATCCGCTCTGTGCAGGGCCGTAGCAAGCTTTCTTATCTATAGGAGAGCGTGACTTGGAATTAAGACCCTTCAACTTCAACATTACCCCCTTCGAGTTCGAAATTACCCCACTTCGAGTTCCACTCAAATAATGTGTGTGTGTGGGGGGGGGGATCTTCACACATCGCCGCCATAGAGATGTATTATGATTGTTCAAAGATCGCATTTTCGATTTTTGACATAACTTTATTCAAAATGTAAAAACTAAGTACATAAATACCCAAAAATCTCAGGTTGTAAGTACCAAGAAAGTGTAAACGTTATATGAACGCAGAGAACGCTACGCTACATAGAAATACAGAACAAAAAACAGACCAGAGGAAAACGAATGAGTGTCAGATAGTGAATGTAACAATAGGAAGCAGTATTAGGGTTATGACTTGGAGAACTTCCGTTTAAGGTTAAGTGCTCAGAGAACTTTCTACGACAGAGCACAGATGATTTACTAGCTCTTCATCTCTAACCAACATTTTCGGAAAGGTCATGGAGGGTAGACATATCAATATATTGTTTTCTATGTCGCCATTCATTGTTTTGGAAAATTCACCTTCATGGATATGAGATGCTCAGACACCAGAATGCATATTATTCTTCAACCTGGTTGACTGCATGGAAAACTGTACGAGACCAACCAAAGTCCTTAAAAAGATAATACTGAAGGATGTAACTTTCTTTTCTAGTTACAATTTCTATTTTATACAAGGTGAAAATCCTCCAAATACGTGGCGTCAGTAAATAATTAAATACATCGCTGTTTCCACGTTACAGAAACACATAGCGACCGTGGTGTAGATGTAACGCGCTCGGCTAGTTATCGAGAGTTCCGTGATTCAATTCTACGGCGGCGGCTGAAAAACAATTTTTCGGTCGCTATGTGTTTCTGGAACGTGGAAAGAGGGATGTATTTAATTATTTACTGATGCCACGTATTTGGAGGATTTTCACCTTGGTTCTCGCCCTTTGGATTTAACTGCTATAATATATATATAGCCAGTGCCGTTAATGCCCACCAGATGGAGACGTCTCAGTAGCTGAGCCCATCTTACGGATTTATGATGTCAGAAGCATACTTAAAAATACACATAGCGCCGCGGATTGTTGCCCACCGTGGTGTAAATGCAACGCGCTCGGCTAGTTATCAAAAGTTCCGTGGTTCAATTCCAAGGCGGCGGCTGAAAAACAATTTTTCGGTCGCTGTGTGTTTCTGGAACGTGGAAAGTGCGATGTATTTAATTATTTATTCTATTTTATACATTCCCCAAGAGCATGAATTTACGCCCTTGGAAATGAACATTCTGCGAGAGCGACCGCCCTCACTTTTCTCCCGGAATGGTCATTGCACAGCTACGGAACTGGTTCTGTATCCAGTTCTTTCATTCGGTATATCAGTGTGATCTTTCAGCTGCCGCTAATTCAATGAACATTTCTTTTACTGCCATAGCTGTACCCTTTATGTGGCTTTACTCTAATTATGGGATATTATAGCTACATGTTTTTGAAGGACCACATTATAAGTAGAGGGGTGACTAGGGCGGGTTAGGGAGCGGCGGCTACAGCTCTAAAGAGGGCGCAAAACTTACAAATTATAATCTGAACAAAACTAGAATTGAAACTTCTGCACTCGTTTTAGGTACAGCTTTTTAGTGCCACAATTTGTCATTTGTTCATTTACTGACTTTCCTCATAATATGTTTCGCCCATTTCGGTAGCCATGGCAACTGAAAATTTGCATTTCTTCTACAAAATGTTCAAGAGAAGTTAGTTGCTCATATTCATAAATGAAGTAGCATTTGTATAGTCCCTCCCCATTGTTGTCGCGGAAGGACATCGGTGTTTGACGACGACAATGGGGTCTACGGTATTTCTTCGGTTGGGCGTATGTATACTACGTCGCAAGATAAGGATGATGATTTTGGATGAAGATATTCATTGTTGAAGATTCTGTGTCTAATCATCACTGTGACTGTGAACCACGACTGCCAGCTGCACAGGATCTCGTGGATCAGGAAAATGACAAAAGTGGAAGACATCATAATGAGAGTAAAATCCCTGGAGTGGCAATAGGCTCGACATTTTCCCAGAACTGATCACAGATAGAGAAAGGGAATTTTCGACTGGATGCCAAGCAACAGGAAGAGACCCAGAAGAAGACCGAATGAGATATTCGTGGAAAAAATTCAATGCATGCCGATGGTTTTTTATATGAGGCCACATGGGAGATGGCAGGATAAAATTCGAAGCAATGGAGGAGTGACACGGAGGAGAGTGGCTCAACACAGACTTTTGTGGAAGACATTTGGGTAGACCTTTATCCAGCATTAGATTTATAATAGTTGACAATAACAATGGTGAAAATGGTACTGTTTAATTACCAATAATATAGGCAGACGGGGACGCAATATTTTATGGTTTGCCCCGAGCTCATAAATGCCAGGCTTTATAGTCCATTGAGTTACTCACGGTGGTCGTTAAACTGCATAAATGCCTACTCCTCTGATTATAAGTATACACAAATATTTCAAATAATATAATAATGGAATGAAGTCGTTATGAACGTAAGTTTACTGACAACGTAATATTCATCACTTTTTTCAATTTTTAGGTGAATTCCGAAGTTACTGCCCAAAACAGTCAGAATGCTTCAGAGGAAAGCGATATCCAGTCAGAGTGTGTGGATCTTTTAAAGAGGATGTTGAAAGTGGATCCAGAAGAAAGAATTTGTCCAAATGAAGCTTTGAGACATGAATTCTTCAGTAATTCTTAGTAAGTGAAGGAGATCATCTTCAAGAAAAATCCGGTCCTCGATGTTTGTTTTGTGACATTTGTCATGAGAGTCTTGTAAATATGAGCTGCATATTTTTTACTCTAAGATGTCATGCCAGACTTCTTTCACAACTGTAAATCCTTTCAGAATAAAACATATATAAACATTATTTAGTTTGATGATTCACTTTCTGTGTGCTGTTTTAAAACAGTTATTTTCTAATGACGTCTAAACTTTGCGGAACAGCATTATTGTTGTTCTTGTATTTATCCCCTTATTTAAGGATATTTTTGGTGTTAATCAAAATGGAAAATTATCCAGAGATATTAAAGAAATTGGGATAATTTCGTAGTCTTCAACTTATTTATAAATTTATGTATCATCGACTCTTTAATAAAAATAACGACGCGGAAAATTTCTAAAGTTAAACAGTAAATGTTGCTTAGGGGAAGAACAGGTGTCATTAAATATTGGATTGTAGGATATGCAATGAAATCATCTTTCGGTACGGTGGCTAATGTTTGCACTACATTTTGGCTGCGAAACTATGCAACTGCATTATGAGGCAAGTTGCATTTAAGTTCCTCTTTGAGATTTCCCTCAAAAGCGAATTTTTTAATCCTTCTCCGAATTCGGTGCTTGAGCTGTTCCTTCTAATACAATGTTTGGTTAGATCCCAACATGCTAGAAACTGAATTGATATCCTCAAAGTTCGTGTTATTAGTTGTTCGCGGCTGAAAACTTATGAAGGCAGTAAACATTTTATTAGTTGTATGATCGTTGACACATGTTTTAACTAAAGCGCTGCTTACTGTTCATTCGCCGATTCTAAGTGACTGTTCACAGTATGGTTGTTATAGACAAAACATGAGCTTGCATATTCTATGGGCCATATGAAGATACTGCTCCGCTGGTGCCAAGAACAGCTTGAAATAAATCACTTCCCACTGTTACCAATTGATCGTATGATGCACTTAGCGGTTTCTTAGATTGTTGCTAATCATCCAAGTATCTGTAGCTGGCTGAAATAATAGTTTCAGTATTTTGAACAGATACCAATCTGAAAGCTGTAGTGTTATTCTATTTACGTAATTCCACAATATTTACATGTAGATTATATGAGAAAATATCTTCTGTATAAGCCGATGAGCCATTACATTATGACCACCTACCTAATAAGCTGTTAGAACCCCTATAGCCCGCTAAACAGCAGCCACTCGGCGAGGCATCGATTCGATGAGGTGGCGATGGGTATCTTGTGATATCTGGCACCATTATGTCAACAGCAGGTCTCCTAGTTCCCGCATATTTTGGGGTGGTGGTGATTTAGAGAGAATGTTCGATTAGTTTCTAGTCAGGTAAATTTGGAGATCAGGGCATTAACAGAAAATCACCATCATGTTCCTCGAACCACTCCTTGACGATTCTCGCATTGTGGCACGGCGCATTATCCTGTTTGTAATGGCCATCACCAGCAGCGAACACAGTTGCCATGAATGGGTGAACTTGGTCGGCAACGATACTCAGACGCATGACAGCTGTCAGAGATTGTGCTATTGGGATAATGGGGCTTAACGTGCCCCAAGGAAATATCGGCCACAGCATAACCCCGCCGCCGCCAGCCTGTTTCCTCCCAACAGTGCATTCCTCCGTGGGTAATTGCCGTATCCGCACTCGGCCGTTTATGTGACTCGCCAGACCAGCACACTTTCTTCCAATCATCCACGGTCCGATCTCGATGATCTTTGACCCATTTCATGCGTTGTTGGCGATGAAGTGCAGTGAGCGTGGAAACCTTACTGGGTCTTCTGGTATGCAAGTCCATGCGCAGAAGGCTGCGATGAACTGTGTGCTGTGACACATTACCCTGAATATGACTGTTGTAGCTGCGGGTGATTTGACGCACTGTGGCCCTGCGGTCGCTTTGAATAATGCGCGACCTCTCCTCTTGCATCAATGAGCTGCGGACGACGGTTCGTCTATTGGGCATATGTGCACCACTTTGAATACGTACTCACTGCAGCGGCATGTTAACAACCCATAAGTCACGCCGTTTCCGTGATCGTAGTTTCAAGACGCCGTGCCATCGCAATTTGCCCTTTATAAAACTCCGGTAAATCGGCAGCTTTTTCCATTCTGACTCCAAACAATCTACTAACCGTAAGCAGGTCTTCCGGTTGCATGTATATACTGCTCTGTGCACTTCACCGTCGCCCCCGTTCGGTCTCCAGGCGCGCTATTTCTCTAGGCTGGTGGTGTTCATAACGTATAAGAAAATATCTTCGGTATGAAATCTATTTCAACTAGTATGGCATCTTAGTTTAAACACTGAGGAAAAACACTATAGCCTCTTCTTTATATAATTTGTGTTATTTGTATAACAAGCAATGACTGAATGTCAGCAAGATTCGTCTGTGCAGCCCAAAAATTCTAAAGTATGGGGTAAGAATAGACGTTCAAACTGAACATGGGACTTCAATTTTTCAACTAACGACCTTGAGATATAAATTATTTTAAGGAAACCGTTTACTAACTGATATAATTAATTGTAAGGCCTTTCTTAGTCAGCCGAAATAACAACAGAAGGCAAATAAATGGGGGGCACGACTTTTAACATAATAATACTGACATTAGTTTGGCATTTAATTATACTAAGGAAGCTTGTTTGTTGAAATAAAAATGGGCTGGATTTCTCCTATTAATTGCTTAGTTTCCTAACCACCAGCCAATGAAACTTGCATGCAAATTTACAGTCCTATTAAGACGGTTCTAAAAGTCTTTGTGGATCACTTAGCAGAATTCACAATAACTTAGTTCCGTATTAACAGACTTCCAGGCAACAGGAAAACAATATCTAAAAGGCGTTGAACTTCTGGACACACACACACACAAACACACACAATAAACTCAGCTAACTGGAGTAGCACGTGTTGCTTCTTACCTATTCCACCCCTTTTCTCTTTTGGGGTACTGGATGGTCACAGCTTCTGTCCGTGGAAAAAGTCGGTCGTCTAACGAGAACTCTGCGCGATCACACAATGTCAGAGCTTTCTGTTAAGTTCGCAACGGTCTTACTAGTCGAGATCATACATACGTTAGAGCTTTCTGTTACGTTCGCAACTGTCTTAGTATTTTCTGGAGTGGTACACAAGCAGTGTTTTCTGGAGTCGTCTGCAGAAAATTTGTGCGTTGTAATGCATCACTCCAAATTCATTCCCCGTGTTACAAATAACATTATTATTCTTGTTAACAATAATAATATTATTATTACCTGAAGATATAGAAATGTGTGAGTTGCGCAAAGTCTCCTTTCAGAAAATGTAATATAAAATGTCTTTACCCTTGTAAGCTTCCTGTTTTACGAAGTTAACTAGGGTCGTCCAATTCCCAAGTGGTGCGCCGTTCTCTAATTCACATACCTCTGATCCTAGATGGCAACATTCAAGTGTGGGTAGGGGTTGCTTAATAGACTGCGCTGTGCTACAGCTGCATGTAAACAAGAAGCATTGGATGACGATGACCACCAAAAATTTCGGGAATTTCTTCCAGTATGCTTGCTGGACAAAGGAAAAAAATATTTTTACTGGTGCAAAGAAAAAGCAAGAAATTGCTGAACTGAAATGAGAATCATTTTTCTGCCCCAATGCCACCCTCTGGGATCTTTCAACGCCGAAGTAACCAGCTTTCTGTAAATCAATATATTCTAATTGCACTCCGTTTAATCTGTGCTCCTCTGATGTTTACAGAAGTGCCTCCAACGTGAGGCTCGGTGGTTCATATTTCTTATAACACTTCACACCTAGACCTCTTCGGGGAGAGAAAATCTTGGGGAAAAGACCGAGGAGTTCTGTTGAACAACTGGAGCTGAAAGCTATCTTATTATCAAAAGAGAGCAAACATAAGTGGGGATTGGGAGCTTCTTCTGGTGGTCAGCATGGGATTACATGCCAAACACCACTTTCCAAAAAAAAAAAAAAACGTCGAATTGATTCTTTTCACCCCCACGTAGCGTACCCGTAATGGGGCCAAGGGCGGTAAAAATTCTTTGAAGTTTTCCTCGGTCTTTCGTTTCATGCGTTACTGCAAATGCCCTTACTCCCCTCACTCTCGATTTAAGGTATCAGCACATGAAAAATATGCTATTGAAAACATTACATTCGTGAAATGAGACCTTCTCTGCTGAAATGGATTTCCGAAGTAAAGAAGACCGAAAACGCAATGCGAATGCGTAGTGTGCAGGAAAAGAAAAAAAGGAAAAGAAAAAGGACTGTTCAGATCACTCACACTCAATAGTTAGTAAGATCAACATCGGCTGCAAATGGAGACTCTACGGAGCATTCCAATTTCGCCGATCGCAATAATATGTTTAGAGTGCTATTATTACTAAAGGGTTAAACGAAACAGTCGAAGTTATTTTACCATTAGCTCCCTCTAGGCAGCGTCAAAAACCAGGGAAAACAGGGCTGGGATCATCTGAACCGAAGCACATGAAAAAAAGTTTACCGTTGCCTAAACCGGGAGATTGGTAATCCAGCCGAGATTATCGGGGGCTAGCAGTAGAAACGTTTAACTGTGATTTAGAGGCGAAAGCGCAGGTGGGGCGGCCAGGTTCACGCGCAAGGACCGCCTGTAGAAATAAATTCATTTTCGAACGAAACATGCTCTTGTTAGAGCTAATTCCTCCCAGCCAATACGACCCAGTCGCGTCGTCGTCGCGCTGGTCACCCCGTTTAACATGAGCGGGCCAAGAGCGGGGTAACCCAACGAGCGCGGACCATCGTGCTCGGATCTGTCAAACCTAGAAATTTAGGAGACAGATACAGAGAATTATGTTATCACAGAGACGGAAGTTCTCGACTGACTGTTCGTGGAGATTAACCAACTTGTGGACAGTCACCAGATTGTCTCACAGCGCTAGAGGGCAAATTCGTAAAATCTAGGATCGAATAGTGCAGACCCAGATTGCTCAACTGATGGAAATTAGTTTCTTAAAAGGCAAAATAGAAGAACTAGAAAAGAGTGTGGCAGTTGAACCGCAGGGACAGAGTTGCTATGCCGAAGCTGTCAACCAAAAGCCCAAACCTGACCCAAGGAAAAAATTCCAACTCAGGCACACTCTCCTGGTCATCCCGAAGGACCTGGAGAAAACCTCATCAGAGGTAAGGGATGAAATCACGGTTGAGCTTCAGCCCGGCGTGATTGGGATTCAAATTAAGGTGTGAGAAAAATTAATAATGAAAGCATGCACGAAAGCCGAGAGCGTGCAGAAGCTGGAGGAAGCGTACAATGAGAGAGAGAACCAAGTTGAAGCCTACGAGTAAAAGATACCCCAAAGAAAATTGCCCATATTAATCGTGTACGGGAAGGGGAGGATTCTGTTCGGTACTACTTCCCTGACAAAACCAATTAAAGGAAGCAGAAAATGCAAGGAACTCTTTCCCAAAAGGGCACTGTAATTGAGCTAACCCCAGTGGACTTTAAAACCATCCTAAAGAGTACCAAAGTCGACCTTGCTTGGACGGTTCATTCTGCCCGTGAATTCCTCCTAGAGACCCTTTTCTTCAGATGCCACGGATTTGGACACTCTAAGCCCAGGTTTCCACCCGTATTCGAAAGCTGTGCCCGCTGCGGCCAGTCACGGCACAAACACTGGAACTTTCAGCATGATGCCAACTGCCATGATTGCAGCATTACCAATGAAAAGTTCAAGTTAAGACTGCACACCGCACACTCAATCCTGGACACGGACTGCAACAGTCTTCGGAGAAAACTGGCTAATCTACGTGCTCGAGTGGAGTACAGCTAGAACCATCGACTATAGCTGGAGATGGGACTACGTTCCGACCGAAGAACTGAGGGACTGAGTTCCCATAGAAACCATGCAAGTTCATTTCTGTTTCTGTAAATTAATTTCAATTTGAGTTGTGTTTGAATGTGATTGAAACTGTCTTGTATTGTCGACTTGATGGATTAAAAGCCTTGTGCCCTGAAACGAAAGGAAAGAAAAAATTTGTTTGAGCGCGAAGAAGTCTCCCAGATGTGCTCAATAGGACGGTCCGTTGCTTACGACCCCAGTCTCACGCCACCCGTATACAGGTCCTAGCCTTGTTCTGAAGATATGTGAAAAGCAAGTTGTCTTAAATGGCACCGGAGAAATGGGCTGGGAGAAACCTACTTCTGTGTATAAATCTGTGCCATATTTTTCCCATTTGTACTCTCAGTAAGTACGCAGCAGCCCTTTTGAGAACTTCTATGACACTGATTAGTTGAGCAGTCTGTTGTTGCTTTCCCTAGCATATGCTCAGTTCAGTGTTGTTGATAAATACTCTTCCAAACTTATTATGGAGTTTAAGAAAGCGAGAGATTTTCTCGAAATAATTGTTTCAGGAGAATATGTGCTTGTAGACAATGTAAAGGGAACATGCAATATTTTGAAATATTTTAAATTTGTTTTAAAGGTTATACGACATGCGATAAAAGCGGGGAAGGGTTTAATTCTATAACACTGTAAACATACGGTTAAATAACTACAATTCTATGTTATTTAGGGACCATATTTTCATGTGTTTTTAAAATCCAACTCATGAAATGCTCTATGACCATCGCCTACCGCTGGTACTCATGGCCTAGCGGTGGGGGCGGAGGGCGGGGTTCTTAACCGAAAAATGTGAAATATAAATAAGCAAAAGTCTGATTGGGTGTAGATTTTACGAATTTATAAACTACGTACAAGTAAAGAAATTATCTTCCGGCATCGGCTATTGCTGGTGCCTTGTATGTTTTTGGGGTTCGGGATTTGGGGGATTATTCCTAAAAATACAAAATCTTTTTCATACCATAGGTACAACTCAACAAATTCTCGGCATCCGTTTGCTACAGCTGGTAGATTGGAAGGGGGCTTAATCCTAAAATGATAATGAATATCTAGTCGAATCAAGCAAAAGTCAGCAGAGAATTTGTGAAGGTCTAGTGATATTTTAGCATTAGTTTAGGATTAAGCCCCCTTCCAAGGTTCCAGTTCCAGATGTAGCAGATGGCTACCGAGAATTTATTGAATTGTAGTTTATAAACATTAAATACGTGTTCTCTATTGTAGTAGAAATTATTTTATATTTTTGGGATTAAAACGCCCCCCCTCCTTCACCCCACACACAAGATATATATTGGGTTCCAGCGATATGATATGTCATCAGAAATAGGTGCAGTTTATAAAGCCATAAAATCTTCTCCCAGTAGAACGATCGGTCTGAAAATTCTGGGTAATTCAAATTAATTAACCTCCCTCCCCCTCCTCCTTTTTCCAACGGATATTCCGGGTCCGGCGGTACGCAATGACAATTTGAAAAACTAAGAAAATTTGAAAGCAATGGAAATTGTCGTTTGTGTGCAATATTTTTGAGAATACAAGTCCCCATCCCTCCTCAGACGTCACGCGACTTATACAGAGTCACACAAATATTCCAAATTAACGTTTATTTTAATAGAATGCGTGTAGCAATTAAGAAAACGAAAACTCTTCAGGAGTGAACTGACCGAGTGCACCAGGTGTCAAATTCGTGTTTTAGTAATTGTTAAAATTTTACGGGCTGGCCCGAGCGTTGAAAACAGGAGAAATATGCGGGCTTTAATTAGACGCATTGAAACTTGCTGTGGCCGGTCCTTGGACGTATGGGCTTGGGTTGCGCCGAGCTTTCCAAATTAAGGCCCGTGCAGACCCCTATGAAAGGCTACTTTTACACAAGAACATGCTTCTTGAGATAAAAAATTAACAAGAAAGATGACACCGAATTTTCGGGTGAAATAAGCACGTCTTTTGAATCCGTTCTGACGCAAATTAAATTTATCAAAGCTATTGAAAGTCAATGGAACCGGTATGGAAAACAATAGTATCTGACGGAAGAAAGAAGTTTTTCGTTCGGGTCTTTAATCCCTAAGATATTACTGTAAACGGAATCGTGAGCTTACGAACTCTTAGAAACAGAGATATCGACAGAAATAAGATGTGACTTTACGACCCCTGGTGGGAAAACTATGCATTATTTTAGGAAGAAAGTATTCTCAAAAGGTTTATCCATATGAGCGGTATCGGCCCAAGAAAAACAAAATTAGTCGAATTTTCAGTAGCCGAGATTTTGCTACAAATACAGCAGAAGCAGAAATTAACACTTATGACCCCTGGTGGCCAAACCATTCTTTACCAAACATTAGAAATTATGTGAAAAATGTTTTCCATCAGGTTTTGTATGCGATACAGGAAGGATTTTTCAAATCGGAGTTTTAGAAGCAGAAATAACGCAGAAAACGCAATTTACCTTTGTGCCCCCTAGCGGAAAGTTTATGATTTACTTGAAAATTTTGCATTTATAGGAAAAACATTTCGCATCGGAAACACTATCCAACAAAGAATGAATTTTTAAAATCGGACTATTAGAAGTAGATATATTGACAAAAATAAGATATACATCTACGCCCCCTGGCGTAGAAACCATGCATTACTTTAAGAAGAAAATGTTTCTAAAGGTTTATCGACATGATTAATATCGGTCTACAAACGACGTTTTTTTCAATCGAGATTTTATAAGCTCATATTTTGCTGCAAATACATCAGAAGCGGAAATTGAGATTTACGCCCCATGGTGGCCAAACTATTTTTTTTTACAAAAATTAGAAATTATGTGCAAACGATTTCCCATCAGGAGTTGTATCCGGCGCAGAAAGAATTTTTCAAATCGGAGGTTTAGAAGCAGAGATATACGAGGAAACGCTATTTACCGCTACGCCCCTAGCGGAAAGTTTATGAATTACTTGAAAATTTTGAAACTATATGAAACACATGTCACACGGAAAACACTATCCAACAAAGAAAGAATTTTTCAAATCGGACACTTAGAATTTGAGATATTGACAAAAATAAGTTCTACATCTACGCCACATGGAATATTTTAGGAAGAAAATATTCCGAAAAGGTTTATCGATGTGAGTGGCATCAGTCCACGAAACTATTTTTTCAAACGAAATTTTAGAAGCTCAAATTTTGTGGCTAATACATCAGAAGCAAAAATTAACACTTACGCTTCTGGAGGCCAAAGTATTCTTTACAAAAAATTCGAAATTCTATGCAAAAAGATTTTCCAGCAGGAGGTGTTAGCCGATGAAGAAAAAAATTCAAATCGGAGTTTTAGAAGAACAGTTATCGGGAAAAATGAAATTTACTTTTACGCCCCCTAGCGGAAAATCTATGCATAGTTTGAGAAAGTAACTATATCTAAAATACCCTTTGACATAAATGGAATCGAAAGATAAAATATTTTTTTCAGTCAGATATGTAGAAGCAAATATGTGGAATAAAACGCATTTTTGAATTCAACAACATCTGCATTTACGCCCTCTAGCGGCGAAATTGTACATCGTAAAAAAACGAAATAAAGGATCATCATTCGCAAATTTCAAGCTTCCCAATGCAAAAAGAATTTTTCAAATAGGACTAATAGTTGCAGAGATATCGTGGGTACAGGCGGACGGACGGACAAAGCGGTAACATAAGCGCGATCTTTTTATACAAAAGACGTGCTAAAAACACTGCTGTAACCAATCTCAACAGAAAAGATGACACCGAATTTTCGGGTGTAGTAAGCACGTTTCTTGAATCCGTTCTGACGCAAATTAAATCTATCAAAGCTATTCAAAGTCAATGCAGCCGGTATGGAAAACAATACTAGCTGACGGAAGAAAGAAGTTTTTCAATCGGGTTTTTAATCCCTCAGCTATTGCTGTAAACGGAATCGTGAGCTTACTCCCTCTGGTTGAAGACTATCCAACAAAGAAGGCATTAAGAAAAACATGAATTTATATGAGAAACATTTCGCCCCGGAATCGCTCTCCAATACCAGTAGTATAAAAAGGCGGGTCCGGCGCCAAGGATGCATCCTTCTAGAGAAGGATGGGGGTGTGGCCTGGCGCCGAAGGATGGGGGCGTGTCTTGTGACCGAAGGATGGGGGCGTGGCGTGTGACCGAAGGATGTGGGAGCGTGGCAGATGACGCTAGTGTGTTGGGTCGATGCTGCCCCCTAGCGGTGCTTCTTGGAACTTTTAATGGATCTTTGAGGGATGGCAACGACCGAGAGGGAAAGGGGGTGGATATAGGGGGATGTCAACTCAATGTGCTGCCCCTAGCGGTGCTTCTTGCAACTTTATTATTATGTTAGATCTTTGTTTTTGAGAGATGGCAACGACCGAGTGGGGGAAAGGAAATGTGCTGCCCCTAGCGATACTTTTTGGAACTTTCGATGGATCTTTGAGGGATGGCAACGACCGAATCGGGGAAAGGAGATGTGCTGCCCCTAGCGGTGCTTCTTGGAACTTTATTATTATGTTAGATCTTTGTTTTTGAGGGATGGCAACGACCGAGTCGGGGAAAGGAGATGTGCTGCCCCCTAGCGGTGCTTCTTGGAACTTTATTATTATGTTAGATCTTTGTTTTTGAGTGATGGCAACGACCGAGTGGGGGAAAGGAGATGTGCTGCCCCTAGCGGTGCTTCTTGGAACTTTTAATGGATCTTTGAGGGATGGCAACGACCGAGTGGGGGAAAGGAGATGTGCTGCCCCTAGCGGTGCTTCTTGGAACTTTATTATTGTGTTAGATCTTTGTGTTTGAGTGATGGCAACGGCCGAGTGGGAGAAAGGCTGTGGATATAGGGGGATGTCAACTCGATGTGCTGCCCCTAGCGGTGCTTCTTGGAACTTTTAATGGATCTTTGAGGGATGGCAACGACCGAGAGGGAAAGGGGTGGAAATAGGGGATGTCAACTCGAAGTGCTGCCCCTAGCGGTGCTTCTTGGAACTTTTAATGGATCTTTGAGGAATGGCAACGACCGAGAGGGAAAGGGGTGGATATAGGGATGTCAACTCAATAAATGTGCTGCCCCCTAGCGGTGCTTCTTGCAACTTTATTATTATGTTAGATCTTTGTTTTTGAGAGATGGCAACGACCGAGTCGGGAAAGGAGATGTGCTGCCCCCTAGCGGTGCTTTTTGGAACTTTTAATGGATCTTTGAGAGATGGCAACGACCGAGTGGGGGAAAGATGTGCTGCTCCCTAGCAGTGCTTCTTGGAACTTTTAATGGACCTTTGAGAGATGGCAACGACCGAGAGCGAAAGGGGTGGATATAGGGGGATGTCAACTCGATGTGCTGCCCCCTAGCGGTGCTTTTTGGAACTTTCAATGTATCTTTGAGGGATGGCAACGACCAAGTGGGGGAAAGGGGATGTGTACGTTGCCCCCTAGCGGTGCTTTTTCGAACTTTCCTCGGGAGATTTATTGGACGTTGACAAATTTTTAAGAAGTCTTTCCAATATTTATTTTTTTTATTTTCTCGGGAGATTTACTGGACTTTGTCAAATTTTTGAAGGAAGTTTTTTTGTCGTGTCCAATTTTTTTTACTCGTATTTTTTGTCCTATTTTTTCTCTCTAATTTATCTTATTAAATTTATATTTTCAGGAATTCCCTGAGGTATTATAATTTTTATAGACGTTGCATTATTTTTTTAATTTTCTCGGGAGATTTACTGGACTTTGTCAAATTTTTTGAAGGAAGTTTTTTCAATCGAAGCATTTCCTCAAATTTGTTTTATTAAATTTATATTTTTAGAACTCCGTGAGGTGTTATAATTTTTATATACGTTGCATTATTTTTCTCATTCTTATATTTGTCCTCCCTACAATTTTAATTTAGACGAGGAAAGGCTTTGTTTGAAAAGATTTCGTTCCTGTTGATTCATGTTCCGCTATCTTTTGTCCGACATGTGTTTTGGGATGACTCACAAATTTCTCTTTGACTAAGAAAATTTTGTATGACACGTGTTTTGGGAAGAGTGACTATGCCGGATGACGCATGTCGTGATAGCAGACATGACATCAGCCAACGCCATTTCCTCCACGGGGTCGGCGGTTGACGTCATTTGAGATTCTGTAGCCACATTAAGTTCCAAGACTGATTTTTTTTTTCAATAACTTGTTCATTTTGCAACGAATTTATTCCTTATTTTTTTCCTCATAATTTCCCATTTTATATTCATAATTTTTCAACGTAACGATTTTTTTTATTTTCTTTGAGGAGACTTCACGCATTTTCAACGCACGTTCCAACATAAAAACGTTTTCCAAAGTTTTGTGCTGCAGACATAATCTTAAAACACGATTGTTTATTAACGTATTTACGTGTTCATGACATTGTCTGTTACATTTTTTAACGTTGTACCTTTTTCCAACGTACAAAGCCACAATTTTTTATGCATAGTTAAAATATTTTATTTTTTCGTATTTCTTCATGATTAATCAGTGAAATGTACCTTTTAACGCATTATCTTAATCTTTTTGTTCTAAATGCTTGCGTACTCCTTAAACTTTTTGATGTACCAACATTATTTTATTTTCTAACTTTTCAAACTAAGAACTACTTTTATCGAGGCTTTATTTTTTCTGATTCAAACAAGCAAACGTTTCTTCATTATTATTTCCGTTACCTATACAAACAACTTTTCTTACTTGCTTTTAATGTATGACTTAATCTGGTTTTCTATATAGCTGTTTCATGTTTGTGCAAGAAATATACAGATCTATAGCAGCTATACATAACATTCGTTCGTAACAGTATTTTTTTTTTTTTCCAGATTTAAACCAACACACGCTTCTTAACGACTTGATATCGGTTTTCTGGGGTACTTTTCTTTTTCCTTCATTCAATTTTATTCCAGATCATGAGACGAGGAAATGCTTCTTTAGAAACGATTTCGTTCCTGTTCGCAGTAATTATTGGATTTTGACAATTTTTTTGTGAAACGACTTCATGCTAATTCTGAGTCTTTCGCCTTTACAATATTATTTTTCTCGTAATTTTTTCGTGTGTTCAAGAACTCTACAGGTCTTTCACAGTTAAAATTCTGGTAAAACTATATTTTCTTACTTTATTTAGCATATCATTATAGCTTCCCAATTTTCGCTATTTTACTTCATCTTTTTTGAAATTTAGTAAAACTTTTCAGTATGTCAATAATTTATTTCTTACTTGACCAAACTTAAGACTCCTTTTATTTAGACTATTTTTTTTTTCATTTCATTTCAGCAAAATGATTATTTTAGATGGTGCAAATCATCAGGTTTTTTTGTTTCCTTATATATCATATTTTCCAACTTGCTTTTAAAGTATTTCTCAAAGCTTACATGTATGTCAAATACGCATTTTTTTAATCCTTCCCTAGTTTGCTATACTTTTTCGTGGACTGCCCCAACAGGAAAGCATTCATTGTCAAGGCATGAAATCTAAAACCTTTTTTCTTACGATAAAATTTGTATTCTTTGGGACATATTTTCTGTATATTGTTCTGTCTCGTCCGAAAAAAACATTCATTCTGGAGGCAAAGCGAGTAATTCCGTTCTTCCACTAAACATCATTTTTTTACGTTTTACTAACTCACCACCCCCATAGCGAAAATAAAGAAATACTTACTCTGTTCTCTACATATCGACTCAATCTATTTCTTTTCGAAATGCTGATCATGACATTTCAACTAAAATTTCATACTTTCACCAAAAATCATATTCTTAAACGAGCTATTTTTTACACAATTATTTCATGTATAACTAAATTTTTGTTGTTTACTCACCTCATAAAAGTCAATAAGAACACCCCTAATCTCATTCCTTTCCCTCATTTAGTTCGCTTAAATTGAGATGTTTCAAAATTTCGCGTATATTTCATTCCCTTAATGTCCAGTTCTCCCGTGTCTGCCACTTCATTTTCAACTTCTGTGCATACTGCATTTTATCTTTAGACGTTTAGTTTCATTGACCTTTTCTTTCGTTTTAATTAGGTTTTCATTATCGTATTTTTTATTCATTGTCTCAGCAGAAAAATCTTTCATTCTGGAGACATAGCGACTAAGTCCGTACTTCCTCTAAACATTTTTTTTCACATTTTACTAATTGTTCAGAAAAGCAGTTGTTTCCAAACTCCCATAGTGAAAATATCGTATTCCCCTTATAGTACTTATTATATTTTTCCTTCTGTTCAGTGTTGTATGATTCTTCAAACTTTGGTTTATTTTTATGAAACTTCTTTTTTTTTTAGTTTTTTCTGATTCAAACTTTCAATCTTTTCCTATCGATTTAATTACTCTTATTTTCCCATTCGACTTTACTTTTGAACAGAAATGTATCTAAAATCTTCAGATGTATTTTAGTCTACAAGGCCGATTCTTCCCTGTTTCAAATAAAGTCATTGTAGGATTTTAGTGTAAATGCTGCTAAATCTTTAGAACTTACTTTTCATAGTTAGATACAAATTCCTCGAGGTTTACATTAAAACATGAAAGAAGAGTGTTTTTACGCTCTCTCCAGTGTGTGAGCTTTCTCCAAGAAATTAACGTTGTCAGTTTCCGACAGAAACAGGGGGAATTCAATCTCCTGCGACTGTTTTCACGCGTCTCTTGCTTACAGGAAAACCTCATATGGCATGAAATCACTTTGCTTGGCAGATTAAACTAAATTCTGGTTTTGAACTTTGAATGCAAACTCAAGCTCGCAAAAGCATAGTTTTCTGAGCAAACTTAAACTGTCTAAGATGACAAAAATCTAAAACTACTGACTCAATGGGACAGAGCGTTTGAACTTTGCCGTTAATTCACCATTTAAGAGATCCGTCGTGAACCACAAGAAGGGAAGTAAGCAGACCCTGATTTAGTCCACTGTTTCCAAGGAAGGTAGAAAGCTAGTGTCGTAATTCAAAAGCTCTTAACTCAAGCCTCCCCAGGATTCAGTTTCGGACGAACGAATACTCAGATGTCCATGCTTAGACATTGAAAAATTGCTTCAGACAAATATTTTCTTACTTAAAGTGCTTCAATTCAGAATTTGTACTATTTAAGATTTTCCTTAGTCAATATTTTTTCTATCTTAAAAACTTCTAAAGGGTTGATTTTGAAAAAAACGAGTTCTCACAAAAATGTAAAATTTCCTCAGATTGTATGAGGAACCCAAAAAAAAATTGATGAAGCTTGGACGTTAACCGTTCCAACCATTTCTTTCTCTTCATGTTTCATTCCATAAACTTTCTTCAAATTCCTATATGTCCAAGAATTTTGTTAAATGTCCAAGTTCGACACCCCAGAAATTTTCTGAAAATGATATTCTGGAATTTTTTTAAAAGAGAAACTAAGAATCCCTTCACTGAAACAAGAAATTCATATTCAAAGCATTACATCCCTCTTTCTACTTCAAATACTCTCTTTGTAAATCTAAGGAAGTTTTTTTTAATATTCATATATTTTCCCCTCTAACTTTAGAAGATATTGTCCCAAAATGTATGTACATATTACGATAGTAAAATATCTTACTACTTACTGCTTGATGTTCAATTCACTTCACACCGTCTTAAGGAAATTCGTTCATTTTTCTCATAACACATAGACATGTTATTTTTCTTTCCATTCACTTCAAAGACTCAATTGAGATCAACCTAATGGAGTCCTTTGAAAAAACTTTTATAGGAAAGCATAAATTTTCAGTTCAAAAAACTACATTAAAAATAAACAAATGTTGAAAGTTCCTGTACAAGAAGGAAATTCTGTTGTAACTTCTAAACGAAAAAAGACAAATTCTAAGAAAATATGTAAAAATGTTCGTTGGATTCCATATTAAAAAAATTAGTTGAAGAAAAGTGTCATTCTTTTTTTCGGAACAGTTCATTCTTTCCTAGGGTTAAAAATGGAACACTTCATTTTCTTAGTAGACAATTTTGAGAAAACACATTTCATTAAAAGCAGGGAAATTCCCATAGAATAACATGGGAAAACTAGTATGCATAAAAAGACTGTTTCGAAACGAGTAAAAATCTGTTGAAGTTCGTTTTCGAAAAAGTTGGAAATGGAATGAAGTAAAAACAGTCACAGCAAGTTCCTGAAAGTTGAAAATTGGATGTACTAAAAATGTCTAAGGAAAGAAATTTTTATAAAACACAGACTGTTTAGTTTTTCCAGGCTAGGGGGTCTTCAAGTGAGAGCGCTTCTTTTTTCAACTCAAAGAATAAAGCGAGTCAGTTTGAAACATTTCAAACTCCCCGAAATTAAGCTGTGTACTCTGGTTTCGACTCAATACTGTAAAGCATTGCTCTCAGACCAGTCGGAATTCCGCCCCGATTGGTTGCCTAATGGAAAACATCAGACCCCTTTCCAATAACAATCCCCAAATATCCTTAAGAAAAGTCTAGCAAAAAAGCACTATTTCACCATTAAAACAATTTGATTCATTCTGTTACTGTTTTAAACATTTCAAAAAAGAAGTTTACATTCTCACTTTTACTTTAAAAATCTTGAAAGCTTAAATTTTGACCCATTTAAAAAAAATTCACCTAAAATTTAATTAAAAAAATAATAATTACTCTTTAAATTTATGTCTTAAAACTAAAAATATTTACGCTTAATATTTCAATAAATAATAGATATTCACAAACTCACCTTCTACCTTGCCCATTTAAAAAAAATAATTCTGAATTTATATAATCGAAATCATTACTTCTCCAAATAGTTCTTTTCCCCTGATTGTAGAGAAGAACTCTTCTGAAATCTTCACTTTTCCACATGTGTTCATAAAGCTTGAGCTACTTCCTTAGGATTCAACAAGGCCACAGCGTTCTGGAAACTTGAAATCGCTTTCCTGTTCCACTCAGTGGTTAGGCATGGAGGATACATCTCAATAGGTGGAAGTACTTCCGAAATGCATTCGCGACATCTACATACCTTCAGGATGCTCTCCCCGATTAAATTTTTTAAACATTCAATTAAATTGTGTCTAAGTTCACACTCCTCAATCGATGTACTTTAAAACTTTCGGGATTCTCCGAGTACGATTTTCTGGAATTCTGAACCCATTAACAATTCCTGGATGCTGTCCCACACGCCATCCAAAATAATTTAGAGTTTCTTAAACTGCTTTCTGGTTAATGCAACTCCTGTTGTTAAGTGAAAAATCCGGAACCAGAATTTGAAAGACTTGAAGACTTCTTACTTTATTCAAACTTAGAACAGTACTAAAATTCGCTCAGCGTTTCCTTTGCATACTGTAACCAACACATGACCCTTATCACCACGTGGTGATTGATGCGTCACGATGCGTCAGCACACTAACTACACGGTGACTGTTTCCTTATCTGGTCATCTCGCAACGAACATGCTATTGATTCTAATCAGGCAAAGCTAACTTCAGCTTGAGAGATCATTATAACTTTCATATCTTGAGAGAATAAACTAAAAAAATAGAGTGCATAATAAGCGTAAAGAAATTCTTCAAGGCTGAATTTCCACTAAAATGATGGTGGCATACGGAAAGCGTGAGAATTTAATCAGAGACCTTCAAAGAATTCATCTTGGAATTAACGATGCTTTTGAAAAACGAGTGAACTATGAAATTCTTTGTTCTCCACACAAGAAAATTTCAGATTTCGAAATCTCGCCGTTCTGACCCACTTTTTCCTGAGTGAAATTTAAAACAGGGTGGAAATCTCCACTTACGCATTCCTTTGAGTGGGGAATAGCTCTCATGAAAAGGGTCAACGGTTCCAAACAACATTGATTAAAACTGGAGAGAGGAAAAATATATGAATTAAAAAAATAATGCATAAGCAGGGATTCCCAAAAACATAAAAAAATATAAGTTTTATATAAAAAAGAAATTCCAGGAAAAATATTGGTGGGGCGAAAGATTTCCCATTCTTCCATTCCCACAAAAATTTAACGAAGTCTAATAAATCTCTCGAAAAAAAAATTAAACAAATACTTGGACTGACAAAAGAGAGAACGACACGTGACGTCAACCTATCCCACGGCTAGTAGTAGGAGATACGCTGTTCCCCCTCTGACATCAATTTTTTTTTTCTATGCGAACAGAAATTTACTTGAACAACCGTCTTAGAAAATGCCCCTTCCACGTTTTTCTTCCCAGCCATGCAAAAACAATCAGATTGCCTTTTCCCACCAAAAGTTCTAGCAAGAAGGAGCAGGAGACGCCGGAACGTAGCCCGAAGGAGCCGAATAACAAGGGGGCGAGACAGGGAGGGAGCTCCTTCGGGTTTCGTTCCGGCGTCTCCTGCTCCTTCTTGCTAGAACTTTTGGTGGGAAAAGGCAATCTGATTGTTTTTGCATGGCTGGGAAGAAAACGTGGAAGGGGCATTTTCTAAGACGGTTGTTCAAGTAAATTTCTGTTCGCATAGAAAAAAATTGATGTCAGAGGGGGAACAGCGTATCTCCTACTACTAGCCGTGGGATAGGTTGACGTCACGTGTCGTTCTCTCTTTTATCAGTCCAAGTATTTGTTTAATTTTTTTTTCGAGAGATTTATTAGACTTCGTTAAATTTTTTGTGGGAATGGAAGAATGGGAAATCTTTCGCCCCACCAATATTTTTCCTGGAATTTCTTTTTATATAAAACTTATATTTTTTTATGTTTTTGGGAATCCTGCTTATGCATTATTTTTTTAATTCATATATTTTCCTCTCTCCAGTTTTAATCAATGTTGTTTGGAACCGTTGACCCTTTCATGAGAGCTATTCCCCACTCAAAGGAATGCGTAAGTGGAGATTTCCACCCTGTTTTAAATTTCACTCAGGAAAAAGTGGGTCAGAACGGCGAGATTTCGAAATCTGAAATTTTCTTGTGTGGAGAACAAAGAATTTCATAGTTCACTCGTTTTTCAAAAGCATCGTTAATTCCAAGATGAATTCTTTGAAGGTCTCTGATTAAATTCTCACGCTTTCCGTATACCACCATCATTTTAGTGGAAATTCAGCCTTGAAGAATTTCTTTACGCTTATTATGCACTCTATTTTTAGTTTATTCTCTCAAGATATGAAAGTTATAATGAAATCCTTTCGTTTATCTCTCAAGCTGAAGTTAGCTTTGCCTGATTAGAATCAATAGCATGTTCGTTGCGAGATGACCAGATAAGGAAACAGTCACCGTGTAGTTAGTGTGCTGACGCATCGTGACGCATCAATCACCACGTGGTGATAAGGGTCATGTGTTGGTTACAGTATGCAAAGGAAACGCTGAGCGAATTTTAGTTCTGTTCTAAGTTTGAATAAAGTAAGAAGTCTTCAAGTCTTTCAAATTCTGGTTCCGGATTTTTCACTTAACAACAGGAGTTGCATTAACCAGAAAGCAGTTTAAGAAACTCCAAATTATTTTGGATGGCGTGTGGGACAGCATCCAGGAATTGTTAATGGGTTCAGAATTCCAGAAAATCGTACTCGGAGAATCCCGAAAGTTTCAAAGTACATCGATTGAGGAGTGTGAACTTAGACACAATTTAATTGAATGTTTAAAAAATTTAATCGGGGAGAGCATCCTGAAGGTATGTAGATGTCGCGAATGCATTTCGGAAGTACTTCCACCTATTGAGATGTATCCTCCATGCCTAACCACTGAGTGGAACAGGAAAGCGATTTCAAGTTTCCAGAACGCTGTGGCCTTGTTGAATCCTAAGGAAGTAGCTCAAGCTTTTATGAACACATGTGGAAAAGTGAAGATTTCAGAAGAGTTCTTCTCTACAATCAGGGGAAAAGAACTATTTGGAGAAGTAATGATTTCGATTATATAAATTCAGAATTATTTTTTTAAATGGGCAAGGTAGAAGGTGAGTTTGTGAATATCTATTATTTATTGAAATATTAAGCGTAAATATTTTTTAGTTTTAAGACATAAATTTAAAGAGTAATTATTATTTTTTTAATTAAATTTTAGGTGAATTTTTTAAATGGGTCAAAATTTAAGCTTTCAAGATTTTTAAAGTAAAAGTGAGAATGTAAACTTCTTTTTTGAAATGTTTAAAACAGTAACAGAATGAATCAAATTGTTTTAATGGTGAAATAGTGCTTTTTTGCTAGACTTTTCTTAAGGATATTTGGGGATTGTTATTGGAAAGGGGTCTGATGTTTTCCATTAGGCAACCAATCGGGGCGGAATTCCGACTGGTCTGAGAGCAATGCTTTACAGTATTGAGTCGAAACCAGAGTACACAGCTTAATTTCGGGGAGTTTGAAATGTTTCAAACTGACTCGCTTTATTCTTTGAGTTGAAAAAAAGAAGCGCTCTCACTGAAGACCCCCTAGCCTGGAAAAACTAAACAGTCTGTGTTTTATAAAAATTTCTTTCCTTAGACATTTTTAGTACATCCAATTTTCAACTTTCAGGAACTTGCTGTGACTGTTTTTACTTCATTCCATTTCCAACTTTTTCGAAAACGAACTTCAACAGATTTTTACTCGTTTCGAAACAGTCTTTTTATGCATACTAGTTTTCCCATGTTATTCTATGGGAATTTCCCTGCTTTTAATGAAATGTGTTTTCTCAAAATTGTCTACTAAGAAAAATGAAGTGTTCCATTTTTAACCCTAGGAAAGAATGAACTGTTCCGAAAAAAAAAAAAAGAATGACACTTTTCTTCAACTAATTTTTTTTAATATGGAATCCAACGAACATTTTTACATATTTTCTTAGAATTTGTCTTTTTTCGTTTAGAAGTTACAACAGAATTTCCTTCTTGTACAGGAACTTTCAACATTTGTTTATTTTTAATGTAGTTTTGAGGCAAATTTATGCTTTCCTATGAAAGTTTTTCTCAAAGGACTCCATTAGGTTGATCTCAATTGAGTCTTTGAAGTGAATGGAAAGAAAAATAACATGTCTATGTGTTATGAGAAAAATGAACGAATTTCCTTAAGACGGTGTGAAGTGAATTGAACATCAAGCAGTAAGTAGTAAGATATTTTACTATCGTAATATGTACATACATTTTGGGACAATATCTTCTAAAGTTAGAGGGGAAAATATATGAATATTAAAAAAACTTCCTTAGATTTACAAAGAGAGTATTTGAAGTAGAAAGAGGGATGTAATGCTTTGAATATGAATTTCTTGTTTCAGTGAAGGGATTCTTAGTTTCTCTTTTAAAAAAATTCCAGAATATCATTTTCAGAAAATTTCTGGGGGTGTCGAACTTGGACATTTAACAAAATTCTTGGACATATAGGAATTTGAAGAAAGTTTATGGAATGAAACATGAAGAGAAAGAAATGGTTGGAACGGTTAACGTCCAAGCTTCATCAATTTTTTTTGGGTTCCTCATACAATCTGAGGAAATTTTACATTTTTGTGAGAACTCGTTTTTTTCAAAATCAACCCTTTAGAAGTTTTTAAGATAGAAAAATATTGACTAAGGAAAATCTTAAATAGTACAAATTCTGAATTGAAGCACTTTAAGTAAGAAAATATTTGTCTGAAGCAATTTTTCAATGTCTAAGCATGGACATCTGAGTATTCGTTCGTCCGAACTGAATCCTGGGGAGGCTTGAGTTAAGAGCTTTTGAATTACGACACTAGCGTTCTACCTTCCTTGGAAACAGTGGACTAAATCAGGGTCTGCTTACTTCCCTTCTAGTGGTTCACGACGGATCTCTTAAATGGTGAATTAACGGCAAAGTTCAAACGCTCTGTCCCATTGAGTCAGTAGTTTTAGATTTTTGTCATCTTAGACAGTTTAAGTTTGCTCAGAAAACTATGCTTTTGCGAGCTTGAGTTTGCATTCAAAGTTCAAAACCAGAATTTAGTTTAATCTGCCAAGCAAAGTGATTTCATGCCATATGAGGTTTTCCTGTAAGCAAGAGACGCGTGAAAACAGTCGCAGGAGATTGAATTCCTGTTTCTGTCGGAAACTGACAACGTTAATTTCTTGGAGAAAGCTCACACACTGGAGAGAGCGTAAAAACACTCTTCTTTCATGTTTTAATGTAAACCTCGAGGAATTTGTATCTAACTATGAAAAGTAAGTTCTAAAGATTTAGCAGCATTTACACTAAAATCCTACAATGACTTTATTTGAAACAGGGAAGAATCGGCCTTGTAGACTAAAAATACATCTGAAGATTTTAGATACATTTCTGTTCAAAAGTAAAGTCGAATGGGAAAATAAGAGTAATTAAATCGATAGGAAAAGATTGAAAGTTTGAATCAGAAAAAACTAAGAAAAAAAAGAAGTTTCATAAAAATAAACCAAAGTTTGAAGAATCATACAACACTGAACAGAAGGAAAAATATAATAAGTACTATAAGGGGAATACGATATTTTCACTATGGGAGTTTGGAAACAACTGCTTTTCTGAACAATTAGTAAAATGTGAAAAAAAATGTTTAGAGGAAGTACGGACTTAGTCGCTATGTCTCCAGAATGAAAGATTTTTCTGCTGAGACAATGAATAAAAAATACGATAATGAAAACCTAATTAAAACGAAAGAAAAGGTCAATGAAACTAAACGTCTAAAGATAAAATGCAGTATGCACAGAAGTTGAAAATGAAGGGGCAGACACGGGAGAACTGGACATTAAGGGAATGAAATATACGCGAAATTTTGAAACTTCTCAATTTAAGCGAACTAAATGAGGGAAAGGAATGAGATTAGGGGTGTTCTTATTGACTTTTATGAGGTGAGTAAACAACAAAATTTAGTTATACATGAAATAATTGTGTAAAAAATAGCTCGTTTAAGAATATGATTTTTGGTGAAAGTATGAAATTTTAGTTGAAATGTCATGATCAGCATTTCGAAAAGAAATAGATTGAGTCGATATGTAGAGAACAGAGTAAGTATTTCTTTATTTTCGCTATGGGGGTGGTGAGTTAGTAAAACGTAAAAATGATGTTTAGTGGAGGAACGGAATTACTCGCTTTGCCTCCAGAATGAATGTTTTTTTCGGACGAGACAGAACAATATACAGAAAATATGTCCCAAAGAATACAAATTTTATCGTAAGAAAAAAGGTTTTAGATTTCATGCCTTGACAATGAATGCTTTCCTGTTGGGGCAGTCCACGAAAAAGTATAGCAAACTAGGGAAGGATTAAAAAAATGCGTATTTGACATACATGTAAGCTTTGAGAAATACTTTAAAAGCAAGTTGGAAAATATGATATATAAGGAAACAAAAAAACCTGATGATTTGCAACATCTAAAATAATCATTTTGCTGAAATGAAATGAAAAAAATAGTCTAAATAAAAGGAGTCTTAAGTTTGGTCAAGTAAGAAATAAATTATTGACATACTGAAAAGTTTTACTAAATTTCAAAAAAAGATGAAGTAAAATAGCGAAAATTGGGAAGCTATAATGATATGCTAAATAAAGTAAGAAAATGTAGTTTTACCAGAATTTTAACTGTGAAAGACCTGTAGAGTTCTTGAACACACGAAAAAATTACGAGAAAATAATATTGTAAAGGCGAAAGACTCAGAATTAGCATGAAGTCGTTTCACAAAAAATTTGTCAAAATCCAATAATTACTGCGAACAGGAACGAAATCGTTTCTAAAGAAGCATTTCCTCGTCTCATGATCTGGAATAAAATTGAATGAAGGAAAAAGAAAAGTACCCCAGAAAACCGATATCAAGTCGTTAAGAAGCGTGTGTTGGTTTAAATCTGGAAAAAAAAAAAAATACTGTTACGAACGAATGTTATGTACAGCTGCTATAGATCTGTATATTTCTTGCACAAACATGAAACAGCTATATAGAAAACCAGATTAAGTCATACATTAAAAGCAAGTAAGAAAAGTTGTTTGTATAGGTAACGGAAATAATAATGAAGAAACGTTTGCTTGTTTGAATCAGAAAAAATAAAGCCTCGATAAAAGTAGTTCTTCGTTTGAAAAGTTAGAAAATAAAATAATGTTGGTACATCAAAAAGTTTAAGGAGTACGCAAGCATTTAGAACAAAAAGATTAAGATAATGCGTTAAAAGGTACATTTCACTGATTAATCATGAAGAAATACGAAAAAATAAAATATTTTAACTATGCATAAAAAATTGTGGCTTTGTACGTTGGAAAAAGGTACAACGTTAAAAAAATGTAACAGACAATGTCATGAACACGTAAATACGTTAATAAACAATCGTGTTTTAAGATTATGTCTGCAGCACAAAACTTTGGAAAACGTTTTTATGTTGGAACGTCCGTTGAAAATGCGTGAAGTCTCCTCAAAGAAAATAAAAAAATCGTTACGTTGAAAAATTATGAATATAAAATGGGAAATTATGAGGAAAAAATAAGGAATAAATTCGTTGCAAAATGAACAAGTTATTGAAAAAAAAATCAGTCTTGGAACTTAATGTGGCTACAGAATCTCAAATGACGTCAACCGCCGACCCCGTGGAGGAAATGGCGTTGGCTGATGTCATGTCTGCTATCACGACATGCGTCATCCGGCATAGTCACTCTTCCCAAAACACGTGTCATACAAAATTTTCTTAGTCAAAGAGAAATTTGTGAGTCATCCCAAAACACATGTCGGACAAAAGATAGCGGAACATGAATCAACAGGAACGAAATCTTTTCAAACAAAGCCTTTCCTCGTCTAAATTAAAATTGTAGGGAGGACAAATATAAGAATGAGAAAAATATTGCAACGTATATAAAAATTATAACACCTCACGGAGTTCTAAAAATATAAATTTAATAAAACAAATTTGAGGAAATGCTTCGATTGAAAAACTTCCTTCAAAAAATTTGACAAAGTCCAGTAAATCTCCCGAGAAAATTAAAAAATAATGCAACGTCTATAAAAATTATAATACCTCAGGGAATTCCTGAAAATATAAATTTAATAAGATAAATTAGAGAGAAAAAATAGGACAAAAAAAAAATACGAGTAAAAAAAAATTGGACACGACAAAAAAACTTCCTTCAAAAATTTGACAAAGTCCAGTAAATCTCCCGAGAAAATAAAAAATAAATATTGGAAAGACTTCTTAAAAATTTGTCAACGTCCAATAAATCTCCCGAGGAAAGTTCGAAAAAGCACCGCTAGGGGGGCAACGTACAGATCCCCTTTCTCCACTCGGTCGTTGCCATCCCTCAAAGATACATTGAAAGTTACAAAAGCACCGCTAGGGGGCAGCACATCGAGTTGACATCCCCCCTATATCCACCCCTTTCCCTCTCGGTCGTTGCCATCTCTCAAAGGTCCATTAAAAGTTCCAAGAAGCACCGCTAGGGGGCAGCACATCTTTCCCCCACTCGGTCGTTGCCATCTCTCAAAGATCCATTAAAAGTTCCAAAAAAGCACCGCTAGGGGGCAGCACACGCCTTTCCCGACTCGGTCGTTGCCATCTCTCAAAAACAAAGATCTAACATAATAATAAAGTTGCAAGAAGCACCGCTAGGGGCAGCACATTGAGTTGACATCCCCCTATATCCACCCCTTTCCCTCTCGGTCGTTGCCATCCCTCAAAGATCCATTAAAAGTTCCAAGAAGCACCGCTAGGCGGCAGCACATCGAGTTGACATCCCCCTATATCCACCCCCTTTCCCTCTCGGTCGTTGCCATCCCTCAAAGATCCATTAAAAGTTCCAAGAAGCACCGCTAGGGGGCAGCACATCGAGTTGACATCCCCCTATATCCACCCCCTTTCTCCCACTCGCCGTTGCCATCACTCAAACACAAAGATCTAACACAATAATAAAGTTCCAAGAAGCACCGCTAGGGGGCAGCACATCTCCTTTCCCCCACTCGGTCGTTGCCATCCCTCAGAAACAAAGGTCCATTAAAAGTTCCAAGAAGCACCGCTAGGGGGCAGCACATCTCCTTTCCCCCACTCGGTCGTTGCCATCACTCAAAAACAAAGATCTAACATAATAATAAAGTTCCAAGAAGCACCGCTAGGGGGCAGCACATCTCCTTTCCCCGACTCGGTCATTGCCATCCCTCAAAAACAAAGATCTAACATAATAATAAAGTTCCAAGAAGCACCGCTAGGGGGCAGCACATCTCCTTTCCCCGACTCGGTCGTTGCCATCCCTCAAAGATCCATCGAAAGTTCCAAAAAGCACCGCTAGGGGCAGCACATTTCCTTTCCCCACTCGGTCGTTGCCATCTCTCAAAAACAAAGATCTAACATAATAATAAAGTTGCAAGAAGCACCGCTAGGGGCAGCACATTGAGTTGACATCCCCCTATATCCACCCCCTTTCCCTCTCGGTCGTTGCCATCCCTCAAAGATCCATTAAAAGTTCCAAGAAGCACCGCTAGGGGCAGCATCGACCCAACACACTAGCGGCATCTGCCACGCCCCCACATCCTTCGGTCACACGCCACGCCCCCCATCCTTCGGTCACAAGACACGCCCCCATCCTTCGGCGCCAGGCCACACCCCCATCCTTCTCTAGAAGGATGCATCCTTGGCGCCGGACCCGCCTTTTTATACTACTAATACCGAAAGAATTTTTCAAATCGGACTCTAAGAAACAGAGATATCGACAAAATGAGATGTGCCTTTACGTCCCCTGGTGGGGAAACCATGCATTATTTTAGGAAGAAAGTATTCTTAAAAGGTTTCTTCATATAAGCGGTATCTGTCCAAGAAAAAAAAAATTAGTCGAGTTTTCAGGAGCACAGATTTTGCTACAAATACATCAGAAGCAGAAATTGACACTTATGTCCCCTGGTGGCCAAACCATTATTTACCAAACATTAGAAATTATGTGAAAAATATTTTCCATTAGGTCTTGTATGCGATACAGAAAGACTTTTCAAATCGGAGTTTTAGAAGCAGAAATAACGCAGAAAACGGAATTACCTTTGGGCCCTCCAGCAAAAAGTCTATGATTTACTTGAAAATTTTGAATTTTCAGGAAACCCATTGCTAATTGGAAACACTATCCAACAAAAATGAATTTTCCAAATCGGACTTCTAAAAAGGTGCATTTCACCAGCCTCCCCACCGCGGAATTTTTTAATTTTTAGACACCATTCGTTTGTACCACGTATGAACCGGAATGAACTCGGTTTTTTTCGTTTGAACCGCAATAGTTTTGGAGATATTTAAAAAACAAAGTGTGTGTGTGTGGGGGGGGGAGTGGGGCTGGTGAAACGATAGCCCCCCAACACGGAATTTTTAATTTTTTTGCACCATTCATTTGTACCACGTATGAACCGGAATGAACTCAATGTTTTTCGTTTGAACCGCAATAGTTTTTGAGTTATTTAAAAAACAAAGGGGGTGTGTGGCTGGTGAAATGGTACCCCCAAAAAATAGATATTTCAAATTTCAGCATAGCCATTCGTTAATAAATCGTATGAACCGGAATGAACTCCATTTTCATCGTTTGAACCGCAATAGTTTTTGAGATATTTAACAAATAATATTGAGAATTTACATATAAATATGGGAGGCCGACCATTTCACCAGCCCCCCCCCCCCCTCACCATGGAAATTCAAAATTTTAAAATAGTCATTCATTGGCAAATCATATGACCTCAAAAGAACTCCATTTTGATCGTTTGAACCGCAATAGTTTATGAGATATTTAAAACATAATGTAGGCCTATCATTTCACCTATTCCCCTCATCATGGAAATTCAAAATTCCGAAATAGCCATTCGTTAGTAAATCGTATGAACAGAAACGAACTCCATTTTTATCGTTTGAACCGCAATAGTTTTGGAAATATTTAATAAGTAATAGAATTTACATATACGCACAGAGACCGACCATTTCACCCACCCCCACCCCCCATGGAAATTCAAAATTTCAAAAAAACATTCGTTAGCAAATCGTATGAACCGAAAAGAACTCCATTTTTATCGTTTGAACCGCAATAGTTTTTGAGGTATTTAAAAAAGAATGTCACAGGCCTACACCATTTACCCCCCTCCTTCATGAGGGAAATTCAAAATTCCGAAATTGCCATTCGTTAGTAAATCGTATGAACAGGAATAACCTCCATTTTTATCGTTTGAACCGCAATAGTTTTAGAGATATTTAAAAAATAATATTGACAATTTGCATATATACAGAGACCGACCATTTCACCAGCCCCCCCCCCCCCCATAGAAATTCAAAATTTCAAAAATGACCATTCGTTAGCAAATCGTATGAACCGAAATGGACTCCATTTTCATCCTTTGAACCGCAATAGTTTTTTAGGTATTGATAAAAGAATGTTACAGGGATACCATTTAACCCTCCCCCCTCATGGAAATTCAAAATTACGAAATAGCCATTCGTTAGTAAATCGTATGAACAGGAAAGAACTCCATTTTTTATCGTTTGAACCACAGTAGTTTTTGAGATATTTAAAAAACAATATTGAGAATTTGCATCTATTCAGAGAGACCGACCATTTCATCCCCCCATGGAAATTCAAAATTTCAAAATAGCCATTCGTTAGCAAATCGTATGAACCAAAAAGAACTCCATTTACATCGTTTGAACCGCAATAAATTTTGAGATATATAAAAAAGAATTTTACAGGCCTACCATTTCACCCCCCCCACCCACCTCATCATGGAAATTCAAAATTCCGAAATAGCCATTCGTTAGTAAATCATATGAACAGGAAAGAACTCCATTTTTATCGTTTGAACCACAGTAGTTTTTGAGATATTTAAAAACAATATTGAGAATTTTCATCTATTCAGAGAGACCGACCATTTCATCCCCCCCCATGGAAATTCGAAATTTCAAAATAGCCATTCGTTAGCAAATCGTATGAACCGAAAAGAACTCCATTTTCATCGTTTGAACCGCAATAGGTTTTGAGATATTTAACAAATAATGTTACAGGCCTACCATTTCACCCCCTTTATCATTCAAAAATTCAGAAATAGCCATTCGTTAGTAAATCGTATGAACGGGAATGAAGTCCATTTTTATCGTTTGAACCGCAACAGTTTTTGAGATACATAACAAATAATGTTACAATCGTTTGAACCGCAATAATTTTTGAAATATTTAAAAAATAATATTGAGAATTTGCATATATACAGAGAGACCGACCATTTCACCCCCACCCCCCCCCAGAAATTCAAAATTTTAAAATAGCCATTCGTTAGCAAATCGTATGAACGGCTGAAAAGAACTCCATTTTCATCGTTTCAACCGCAATAATTTTTTAGGTATTGATAAAAGAATGTTACAGGGATATCATTTAACCTCCCCCCCCCCCCCTCATGGAAATTTAAAATTACGAAATAGCCATTCGTTAGTAAATCGTATGAACAGGAAAGAACTCCATTTTTAACGTTTGAACCACAGTAGTTTTTGAGATATTTAAAAAAATACTATTGAGAATTTGCATATATACAGAGAGACCGACCATTTCAATAGCCCCCCCCCCCATGGAAATTCGAAATTTCAAAATAGCCATTCGTTAGCAAATCGTATGAACCGAAAAGAACTCCATTTTCATCGTTTGAACCGCAATAGGTTTTGAGATGTTTAACAAATAATGTTACAGGCCTACCATTTCACCCCCCCCTTTATCATTCAAAATTCAGAAATAGCCATTCGTTAGTAAATCGTATAAACAGGAATGAACTCCATTTTTATCGTTTGAACAGCAACAGTTTTTGAGATATTTAACAAATAATGTTACAATCGTTTGAACGGCAATAGTTTTTGAAATATTTAATAAATAATATTGAGAATTTGCATATATACAGAGAGACCGAGAATTTCACCCCCCCCCCCCCCGGAAATTTAAAATTTTAAAATAGCCATTCGTTAGCAAATCGTATGAACTGAAAAGAACTCCATTTTCATCGTTTGAACCGCAATAGTTTTTGAGATATTTAAAAAATAATGTTACAGGCCTATCATTTCACCACCCCCCTTTATCATTCAAAATTCCGAAATAGCCATTCGTTAGTAAATCGTATGAACAGGAATGAACTCCATTTTTAGCGTTTGAACCGCAATAGTTTTTGAAATATTTAATAAATAATAGAATTTACATATACGCTCAGAGACCGACCATTTCACCAGTCCTACTCCCCCCCCCCCCCCCGCCACCATGGAAATTCAAAATTTCAAAACAGCCATTCGTTAGTAAATCGTATGAACTGAAAAGAACTCCATTTTCATCGTTTGAACCGCGATAGTTTTTGAGATATTTAAAAAAGAATGTTACAGGCCTACACATTTTCATCCCCCTACCCCCTCATCATGGAAATTCAAAATTCCGAAATAGCCATTCGTTAGTAAATCGTATGAACAGGAATGAACTCAATTTTTATCGTTTGAACCGCAATAGTTTTTTGAAATATTTAAAAAATAATATTGAGAATTTGCATATATACAGAGAGACCGACCATTTCACCAACCCCCGCCCCCACGGAAGTTCAAAATTTTAAAATAGCCATTCGTTAGCAAATCGTATGAACCGAAAAGAACTCCATTTTCATCGTTTGAACCGCAATAGTTTTTGAGGTATTTAAAAAGAATGTCACAGGCCTACACCATTTACCCCCCCCTTCATGATGGAAATCCAAAATTCCGAAATAGCCATTCGTAAGTAAATCGTATGAACAGGAATAACCTCCATTTTTATCGTTTGAACCGCAGTAGTTTTAGAGATATTTAAAAAATATTATTGAGAATTTGCATATATACAGAGAGACCGACCATTTCACTAACCCCCCCCATGGAAATTCGAAATTTCAAAATAGCCATTCGTTAGCAAATCGTATGAACCGAAAAGAACTCCATTTTCATCGTTTGAACCGTAATAGGTTTTGAGATATTTAACAAATAATGTTACAGGCCTACCATTTCACCCCCCCCCCCTAATCATGGAAATTCAAAATTCCGAAACAGCCATTCGTTAGTAAATCGTATGAACAGGAATGAACTCCATTTTTATCGTTTGAACCGCAATAGTTTTCGAGATATTTAAAAAATATTATTGCAAATTTGCATATATATACAGAGAGACCGACCAATTCACCAGCCCCCACCATGGAAATTCAAAATTTCAAATTGGCCATTCGTTAGCAAATCGTGTGAACCAAAAGAACTCCAATTACATCGTTTGAACCGCAATAGGTTTTGAGATGTTTAACAAATAATGCTACAGGCCTACCATTTCACCCCCCCCCCCCTTCATATCAGTCAAAATTCAGAAATAGCCATTCGTTAGTAAATCGTATGAACAGGAATGAACTCCATTTTTATCGTTTGAACCGCAATAGGTTTTGAGATGTTTAACAAATAATGTTACAGGCCTACCATTTCACCCCCCCCCTTTATCATTCAAAATTCAGAAATAGCCATTCGTTAGTAAATCGTATAAACAGGAATGAACTCCATTTTTATCGTTTGAACAGCAACAGTTTTTGAGATATTTAACAAATAACGTTACAATCGTTTGAACGGCAATAGTTTTTGAAATATTTAATAAATAATATTGAGAATTTGCATATATACAGAGAGACCGAGAATTTCACCACCCCCCCCCCGGAAATTTCAAAATTTTAAAATAGCCATTCGTTAGCAAATCGTATGAACTGAAAAGAACTCCATTTTCATCGTTTGAACCGCAATAGTTTTTGAGATATTTAAAAAATAATGTTACAGGCCTATCATTTCACCACCCCCCTTTATCATTCAAAATTCCGAAATAGCCATTCGTTAGTAAATCGTATGAACAGGAATGAACACAATTTTTATCGTTTGAACCGCAATAGTTTTTGAAATATTTAATAAATAATAGAATTTAAATATACGCTCAGAGACCGACCATTTCACCAGCCCTACTCCCCCCGCCACCATGGAAATTCAAAATTTCAAAACAGCCATTCGTTAGTAAATCGTATGAACTGAAAAGAACTCCATTTTCATCGTTTGAACCGCGATAATTTTTGAGATATTTAAAAAAGAATGTTACAGGCCTACACATTTTCATCCCCCTCCCCCCTCATCATGGAAATTCAAAATTCCGAAATAGCCATTCGTTAGTAAATCGTATGAACAGGAATGAACTCAATTTTTATCGTTTGAACCGCAATAGTTTTTTGAAATATTTAAAAAATAATATTGAGAATTTGCATATATACAGAGAGACCGACCATTTCACCAACCCCTCCCCCCACGGAAATTCAAAATTTTAAAATAGCCATTCGTTAGCAAATCGTATGAACCGAAAAGAACTCCATTTTCATCGTTTGAACCGCAATAGTTTTTGAGGTATTTAAAAAGAATGTCACAGGCCTACACCATTTACCCCCCCTTCATGATGGAAATCCAAAATTCCGAAATAGCCATTCGTAAGTAAATCGTATGAACAGGAATAACCTCCATTTTTATCGTTTGAACCGCAATAGTTT
The DNA here is from genome assembly GCA_039090855.1 of Macrothele yani. NCBI lineage: Eukaryota > Metazoa > Arthropoda > Arachnida > Araneae > Macrothelidae > Macrothele > Macrothele yani. Next base: position 116,308 of record JAYWMT010000325.1, read on the forward strand.
TAGAGATATTTAAAAATAATATTGAGAATTTGCATATATACAGAGAGACCGACCATTTCCCTAGCCCCCCCCCCCCCCCATGGAAATTCGAAATTTCAAAATAGCCATTCGTTAGCAAATCGTATGAACCGAAAAGAACTCCATTTTCATCGTTTGAACCGTAATAGGTTTTGAGATATTTAACAAATAATGTTACAGGCCTACAATTTCACCCCCCTAATCATGGAAATTCCAAATTCCGAAACAGCCATTCGTTAGTAAATCGTATGAACAGGAATGAACTCCAGTTTTATCGTTTGAACCGCAATAGTTTTCGAGATATTTAAAAAATATTATTGCAAATTTGCATATATATACAGAGAGACCGACCAATTCACCAGCCCCCCACCATGGAAATTCAAAATTTCAAATTGGCCATTCGTTAGCAAATCGTATGAACCAAAGAACTCCATTTACATCGTTTGAACCGCAATAGGTTTTGAGATGTTTAACAAATAATGCTACAGGCCTACCATTTCACCCCCCTACCCCTTTATCAGTCAAAATTCAGAAATAGGCATTCGTTAGTAAATCGTATGAACAGGAATGAACTCCATTTTTATCGTTTGAACCGCAACAATTTTTGAGATATTTAACAAATAATGTTACAATCGTTTGAACCGCAATAGTTTTTGAAATATTTAATAAATAATATTGAGAATTTGCATATATACAGAGAGACCGACCATTTCACCCCCCCCCCCGGAAATTCAAAATTTTAAAATAGCCATTCGTTAGCAATTCGTATAAACTGAAAAGAACTCCATTTTCATCGTTTGAACCGCAATAGGCCGCCCCGGTGGCGCAGTGGTCTAAGGCGCTGGTCTCTGATCATTCGTCCGTAAGGGGTCCGGGTTCGAATCCCGGTCAGGCATGGATGTTGTGTTTGTCTTACGGCACTGGCTCTCTCCCTTCCCTGGAACCAGTGACCCTAAGTTAGGGACGGGCGACTGCTTATAGCCCATTGAGTTGCTCACGGTGGTCGTTAAACCTTCAATCAAAAAAAAAAAAAAAAACCGCTATAGTTTTTGAGATATTTAAAAAATAATGTTACAGGCCTATCATTTCACCCCCCTTATCATTCAAAATTCAGAAATAGCCATTCGTTAGTAAATCGTATGAACAGGAATGAACTCCATTTTTATCGTTTGAACCGCAATAGTTTTTGAAATATTTAATAAATAATAAAATTTACATATACGCACAGAGACCGACCATTTCACCAGCCCTACCTCCCCCCCGCCACCATGGAAATTCAAAATTTCAAAACAGCCATTCGTTAGTAAATGGTATGAACTGGAAAGAACTCCATTTTCATCGTTTGAACCGCGATAGTTTTTGAGATATTTAAAAGAATGTTACAGGCCTACACATTTTCGTCCCCTCCCCTCATCATGGAAATTCAAAATTCCGAAATAGACGTTCGTTAGTAAATCGTATAAACAGGAATGAACTCTCAATTTTTATCGTTTGAACCGCAATAGTTTTTGAAATATTTAAAAAATAATATTGAGAATTTGCATATATACAGAGAGACCGACCATTTCACCCCCCCCCCCATGGAAATTCAAAATTTTAAAATAGCCATTCGTTAGCAAATCGTATGAACCGAAAAGAAGTCCATTTTTATCGTTTGAACCGCAATAGTGTTTGAGATATTTAAAAAATGATGTTACAGGCCTACCATTTTACCCCCGCCCCTCACCATGGAAGTTCGAAATTTCATAGCCATTCGTTAGTAAATCGTATGAACCGAAAAGAACTGCATTATTATCGTTTGAACCGCAATAGTGTTTGACATACCTACAAAAAAAGGATTCAGAAAATATGGAGCCGACAACCCCCCCCCCCCCCCCCCATGTAATTTCAAAATTTCAAAATAGCCATTCGTTAGTAAATCGTATGAACCGAGAACTCTGTAAGAGCGAACGTGTCATCACGTGACTCAGCGCCGCGTCCTACTTAAGGATCCGAGGCGCACGCGCTACGGGGGCTCTCACAACCCGCAGAGAGTTCGTTTACTCTTCCCGGAAGCACACATTCTCTCTCTCACTCTGTTCGAGCGAACAAACGAAACCTCTCCCACTTTACTATATATATATATATCTGTGAATCGGGGAGGCAGAGCGACAACAGCTGTTTATACGGAAGTTAATCCACCTTCTGACATAATTTGAAAAGGACCCTTGGTTAACACATATACGAAACATTTATTCTTCATCAAATAGAATTTTGATGGCGGCGGATTACTCGCTCTTGAGAGTGATCTCGTAATGACTGGACCTGGCAAAGATCGTGGAAGGCGCAAGATAAAGTGATCGAATTCTGTAGAAATATCACCCTGCGTTGGCGTCCTAACTTAGGGTCTCCTTGACACTAGATAGACCTCTATCTTATCGATGCTTCAGGACTAGTCTTCTAGCTATCCTTCTCTAATCGATGCTTCAGTGGACTGTACTAAGTTCGTAATTCAGTAGTATATCATGAACTACTCTACCGGTATTCCTGACTCGGGTAGATTCCTTCTGTAGCGGCGACCTACTTCAACTAGGTCGGTGCCCGCTCTTTCCCCGTGAACTCCGAGAGCCCACCACACCATCCACGCAAACGCGTTCCTTTCTATCGGAGGACTATCACCTTCGCTCTCCGAAGACAGACTGCTCGAACAGGTCCACTCGGAGCGACCTCTTCGCTCACCCCCCCCTTCACGCTGCTCCTCCTTCAAGGGCGACGGCGCTGACCTTCAACTCCACTGACAGGTGCATGCTGCTCTCCTCTCGCGCCGCGTGTCACCTCTCGCGCCCTTCACCTGCTGCATCCTTAGTCGTTTTCCGGGAATCGGGCTCCTGGACCTTTAAATCTACCTTGCGCATTCCTCGCTTATCCTCAGGCCATACATTATTGAGTGCCTCCTTCCGAGAAAGCAATCCTATCGCCGTAGCTCATTCGTAGCAATACAATACACATTGTCATAACTATTCAAAAGAGTATGTCTGCATTTCAGACTTGTAGGCGCCAAGTGAAAATGAACAATGTATCTGTGAAAGTCACAGCGCCCTTGGCGATACTTTCAGTTCGTAGAACAAGTCTTCGCCCTTTCTAAGGCTTGAGAACCTGAAGTCTTTTGTCATACATCTCGACTTCCCCCCCCCCAAAAAAAGGATTAAACATATTTACGAATTATCTGTCGCCATTTTGGGAACTTGCGATGTTTTCTTTGGTAAAAAAACACATAATGTTTATCATTGAAATGAATTAACACCGTTAATGTGTCCGTTCCTACAAACTCCATTTTTATCTTTTGAACCCCGATAGTTTTTGAGATGTTTAAAACTGTCCCACGATTTCAGCTGCCCCCACCCCCACCCCCACCCCCGGACATTTCCTGTTTCAGAATAGCTATTCGTTAGCATCGTGTGAACCGGAAGGAGCTACATCTTTATCGTTCGAATCTGGATAGTTTTTGAGATATTTGTATAAAGGGTAATGGAGGATGATGAAGTAATTTATTTTCAAAAAGTCTTGCATTCGTTCCTGTCATTATCTTAAAGATCTCTCCGTTTCTAGCTTTGAATCGCAGCAGTTGAAAAGACATTTCAAAAAGAACGTGACGGTTTCAACATCTCTTCAATGGGTCTCAAGGACCAGAACACAAGAGAACAGGAAAATGCATGGCATAGTAAAGCAGCCAAAATCTCGGAGCAGAAACAAACGACGCAAGGCAGTCTGTAGTAAACATACAGTACAAGGCATCACAGAAAGAAACGGAGCACGGCAGAGGCACAAAGCAGACTGTTATATTACAATCGTGCGTGGTAGTCGGTGGCAGATACAACACGAGGCGAAGCACACAGGGATCAGTCACTGAGCAGAGGAACGGCTGAGCCAGCAAATAGAGAAAGCACCATACCTGGAACCAGGCAGCAACATGATGAGTAGAAAACCTAGGAACTATTCCTTCTTCCTTTTAAGAAAAAACGAAATTATTGGTGCAAAATTATTGCTGTCCATCTGTATTTATTGGGCGCCATCCTCCGACAAAAAGAGAAATAATGGTACTAATGCCACTTTGAAAAGAAACACGACATTAAGGAAATACTATTACTTTCTTTAAAATTGGCACTTTCTGTCTAACAGTGGCATAGCAGTTAGACATACTATACAAAACATAGCAGGGTAGGAAGCAACACATGGCACTCCGGGAAAATCGGGCAGGGGGCATGGTTGAACCACAGAAAAACAGAAGCAGAACGAACGGTGCCAGGCAGTTGGTGATGGTCATGTAAAGCGGATGCAGGCATGACATCGTAAGACAAAACACACAGAAAAAAGGTCACAAAACAGAATAATGAGGGGAAAAAACGAGGCACGAGAGAAAACATTTCTCAAAGAGGAGAACGAAACAACAAGGGCTGAAAGAGACAGGGCAGCAGGATCAGGAGCGGAGCCTGGCGAAGAACGATGAGGAGGAGACATAACCACAGCGGCACGCTTAGCGCGAATCTTGCGATTAGACCGATGACGACGCTTCTTATTAGGAGCAATACCAGTAGGGAAATGTTGACGAAGAGGACGAGACGACGTAGAAGGAACAACGGGCGGCGTCTCGGGAATCTGGCGAGGTGAATAGGGTACAAAGTCGGATGACACATGTAAGGAGGTAACTGCAGGAACAACAGAAGCCGGGAAGGGTGGGGTTTCAAACGAGTCTAGAAGAGAAGCTGTGCGAAAGAGCGGGGACCGATCATGGCGACCAGAAGGTGAAACAAAGGTAACGGCACTAGTGGCATCAGAAGAGTTCCGAGAAGGTGAAAAGGGCGGAGAGCACACCGGAGTACTGGAACCGGTGGAGGAAAGATGAGCGTCTGAGGGTAGCGAAGCCGACTTGCGCAGCGGCGATGGTGGAGCAGAAAATCCCGGGATCGGGATAGACGAGGTGACTTGCGAAAACAAAGAAGGCAGCACCTGAACAGGCGGAGAAGGTGCAGCAACAGGTTGTGACAAAGCGCAAACATCAGACGATGAAAAAGAAAGAAATACAGACGAAGGCGAAACAGGAGCAGTAGATCCCGATGTACCCACAACAGACGATGCTGGCGAGGAAGGAAAAAGACCAACAGAGGCAGATGATGGAGATGGAGACTAAGAAGGTGTGAACGGATCAAGCGAAAGCGTGGTGACTGGAAGCGAAGAAAGAGGTTCTGTGACGGGAACTTGAGCAGCCGTTGAAGAAGACTAGGAAGAAATGAGGGGGCATTGCGAGAAATGGTGACCAGGCTGTTTACATGAGATGCAATGATAGGCAGTGAATACGTTGATTGCGACGTTGTGATGACAACAAATCACCGGAAAAGTAGTGGGGCAGTAAGAAACAGAGTCTGTGTCAGGGAAAAAACTAAGTCTTGGCGGCGGAAGCCAAAATAAGGACGATCACCTTGATCAACATGGGCGGCGGGTATCTTTCGGATATCACCAAGAACGTGGCCACACCGAGAAGGAAAAGCATGTAAAACTCATCGGAAACGTCCGGAGGTACAGGTTACAAATTAAGAAAAACGGGAGAATGTGCAAGGGTGGATAGGGACCAAGCTATGATCTCCAACGGAAAGGCTAGTCGATAGGACTTGAGGAACAAACTCAGGTGAAAAAAATATACAAGAATGGACTTAGGCTTGCTGGCGAAATGTGTAATTGTACCGGAAGGGAGAAACGACAATGCAGGCATACACTGTATAGACGTGCAACTTGACATTGGGTAAGGCGTCGAACTTGACACTTAAACTAAGAGTTGAAAGCATTGTACGTGTGCAATAATCGTGGAATCTTGACGTGAAATATAGGAGTCCAAGGCTGTCGCGAGGAAAGGCGGAGACGTTGAACACGGATCTGTAGCAGGATGAGGAGAAGAGCAGTCCTGGGACGCATCCAACACACTTGGAGGACAAGTCATCGAAGCAGCACGTAGTGACGTGAGAGGGAAATAGAATTTAGAAGTAGAAGCACAGGCCATGGACAATGTGTAGAAATGCACGGCGAAGGGCACACGGATCCACTATAACAAGGTGGAGCACCAGGAAGGCGATCAGCATACCGAAGAAGGCAGCGCAGAGGGCCACTGTCAATGGGTGGAGCACCAGGAAGGTAATCGACACACCGGTGAAGGCAGCGCAGAGAACCATTAACGTTGATTTGAGCGCAAACACGGAAGGCAAACGTAGACACAGCAGCAGGAAGGCTACTACATGCAGCAGACAGTTTTAGAGCAAAAAGTCAAGGCGAGTCACGATGGGCAGATTGTAAACAGGCCCAACGAGATGAATTGTAAACAGGCCCAACGAAATGAATTGTAAACAGGCCCACCGAAATGAATTGTAAACAGGCCCAACGAGATGAATTATAAAGGAATATCGGCAAAATATGCACGTACCAACTCGAAAGAATGACTAGGAAGAGAGCGCAGACATTCATGCACGAGAGAAACACAAATTAATTCGGCGGTGGGCGCTAGATACAGGCGGAGCACAAAATGCAGAGCTCGAAAGGGCGTGGCCAGCAGAGCAATGTGACGGGATGCTGTGTGAGTCAAATATCGTACAAAGACAATTGTTTGGATGGGACCATTTCAAGAATGTTTGTTTTAAATTTAAGGGTGCATCTGCTTTGCACTTCCTTTCGACCGAAGCGTGTTAAAGTGGAAAAGTTTCCTGCACGTTCTTTGAAAACTAAAGGATATACTTATACCTTTACTATATACATGCATCTGTCTGTATACGTTTATCTGTGTACCTCTAAGTCTGATTTAATATCAGCCTCTTTTTGCTTTGGGAAGCTAGAACAGTGAGAACGATGATCCTAGCATTTTAATCTTTATCTGATCCATAATTTCGCCGCCAAGAGCGAAATGCAAATTCCACCGATTTCAAAATATATTTTGCTTCATATCGTTGCTCAAAAATCAGATTGAAACACTTTCGACGCCTATTGAATGTACCATTTTTACGTACAGCTTATTGTATCTTAATATTACCGAATTTTATGTTACGACGAGCAAATACGTACATTACTGTTTGTGAAAATTGCAACGCCAAAAAAGAATCGCACTATTCAAAAGAAATTTATATCACAGATTCCTCATGTTGCAGGAGATAACTGATTTTATTTTTAGATCTATAGAAGATTTTGTCAATTCAAATCTCAGTACTATTTGTTCAGTTGCTGTCTACCAAAGATGGTAGGCAGCAACTGAACAAATAACTAGTATACGAATGAATAATTAATACACACAATTGACGTAGATTTGGGACATCAAACACATGGCACGGCTCTTTCCACGGTTTTAAGTGAGTCACGGGAAAAGTATCATCGGCCGCCAACGGAAATCGAACCAAGGTCTTCCAGTTACTCGCCGGACATGCTACCACTGCACCAATTGCTTCTTACCATCTTTGGGTAATCCCCACTATTGTGCGGGTCTCCAAGAAGCAACCAGCCATGTGGTTTAGCAATTAATCACATGTGAGTCTGGAGAATTCGAGGCCGCTGCGGTGCAGTGATAGCATGTCCAGCGCGTAACTGGAAGAACCTGAATTCAATTCCCGGTGGCGGCCGATGATAGTTTTTCCGTGACTCACTTTAAAACGTGGAAAGAGAAATGACTTCTGTTTGATGTTCCTAATCCACGTCGATTGTGTGTATTAATGCAGGACAATTACAGAGGCATCTGTGGCACGCAGTCCGGTCATCTTCAATAGCGCGTCGCACCGCTTCGTGCGGTGATACATGTTGCCATATGGTCCAGCATAAAGGCGAACAGACTCCTGATGTCCTGCTGAAGAGGGCCCACACTTGTTAGACGGTGTGCTCCAAATCCCGGATAGTGCGGCACAGAGTCAACCGGCGTTTCAACTGGTCCCACACATGCTCGATAGGGGACATGTTCGGTGAGCGGGCAGGCCATGGAACTATATGGACATGACGTAGGCAGTCCTAGAAAACCCGAGCCGAGTGCGGGATGGCATTATCCTGCTGGTATAGCGCACCTAGAATTCTGGCCAGGAGTGGGAGCACATGGGGCCATATGATCTCGTCCACATACCACTGGCCCGACAATGATCCACGTACCACTACTAGAGCTGATCGGCTATCATAGGCAATAAACCATAAAGGCTCCCTAGACCATAATGCCAGCAGTGGGGTAGGTGGGACGCCCTATAGCAAGGTTGGAATTGTGCCGTTGACCCCGGGACCTCCACACCCGGACACGATGATCATCTGTCCTCAAAACGAACCGACACCAATCGCTGAACACCACACGTCGCCAGTCTGTGACGTTTCACGTTGCTCTCGCCTGACACCATTGCAAACGGAGCCGGCGATGTTCCAGTGTTAATGGCAGAACACGTAAGAGGCGCTGGGATCGCAGATTCGCTTCCGCGAGGCTTCAGGAAATGGCTCGTTGGCACACAAGAGCCGCTACATTTGCCAGGGGAGAGGACAGGGTTCTCGTGGGATCCATTCGTGCCTGCCGTACGATCTGTCAATCCTCTCTACGGATGGTCCTCCCGGTTCGTTCGGAGACACCCGCCGTGTGGCAGTGCCGTCACGTGTCCACTGCTCCCAACACAGTCGGACGGTATGATCAGAACGATCCACGTGGTGGGTCGTTCTGACCATACCGTCCGTCGCCAGTCTGTGGGTCGTTCTGACCATACCGTCCGGTATGGTCAGAACGATCCAGCAGGTCGGATCGGCGCGCCGACCGACCTGCTGTTTTCAGTCTGATGATCAGGCCTCTCTCAAAGCCCTGTAAGTTGCGTACATCGACGTCTCTGGTTTCTACCCGGCATTCTTGTCACTCTGTACTCTTGCTTGCGCCGGCCGGTGCTTTTCTCTTTCATGAGGGCATCGACTACACGCCGGTTTATAAGGCTGCCGGTTCGTGCTAGCAGCGCCGCCACAGGGTGTGCGGTTATGCGCACTCGCACCAAACGCACCCTAGCTATTTGCAAACTTTCGCGGTTGTAGCATGTTTTCTTCTAGGTGTGCAAATTTCTTGTCCATGAGTGTACAAGAAGCAAGTGGAAGAATTGAAACTTCACTCGCCCAAGTTTTCACCAGCTGTCTCAACGAAGGTAAGATTCCTGAGTATTGGGATAATGGTACAATGATCCTTCTACATAAAAAAGGTGACGTTGAGGATCTCAGGACCTACAGGCTCATCAGCCTCCTATCAGTTGTTTATAAAATTTTCACTTAGGTTCTTTCACATCGCATGTAGGTAAAACTGGACATGGCTCAAGCAAGAGAAGAAGCTGAATTCAGGAGTGGCTACAGCACTGAAGATCATGTCCATGTACTTAGAGAACTAACTGAAAGAACAAGAGAATTCCGTAAAACCATCAGCAGTTACAACTGCTTTGAAAACCTGCGGTATTGCAGATGCATACATTAGCATTATTAATAGTATCTCTGAAAATGCAATTGCAAAAGTTTGGATATTTGAGGATGCAGCACTAATAAAAATTTTAAAGCTAGTGTGACAAAGTAAAATCATATCTCCCAAACTCTTTAATCCCACATTGCAAAATATTTTTTAATTACTGAACTGGGACAAAGAAAAAAATATTTATGCAGATAATTCAAATCTCGTTCGTTTTGCTGATGACGTTGTCATTTTTGCAACTACGACTTCTGAACCGCAGAATACGATCCAGGAACTTGCTGACAAGAGTAAAGAAGTGGAATTAAAAATGAACTTTCAGAAGGCAAAAGTGACGTATATTGCTTTTACAAGAAACGAAGATTTATTTATTGATGGTGAAAAGCTTGAGACAACCGATACCTACATTTATCTTGGGCAGAAGATATGAAGTAAGGGTCACATTGATGAAGAAATTAATCGGCGGGTAAAACTTGGATGGATAGTTTTTGGAAGAAGCAGTACAATTTTTACGAAAGGTATGCCATTGTGTCTTAAAAGATAAGGGTTTAATCAGTTCATCCTGCCAGTGCTTACGTATGGAGGAGAGACATGGACCTTAACTAAACAAGTTAGTAAAATCATGCAATGCATTGAATATGATACGCTTTCCAACATACCAGAAATAATTACTCAAGTTATGAGAATAATGGCTGCGGAATAAATCTCGGTCCTGTGCCCTGACCTTTGATCCCATTTCGATGATATTCAACAGAACCGATTCGGTATACCTCCGAAATAACATGATAACGTTTTGTCGCAATCGAAGCATTTTTACGTAAGTTATGATGCATAAGGACTATGAAATAGATCCCGCTCCTGTGTCCTAACCTTTGACCCTATTTTGTCCATTTTCCATAAGGTTTGTCCCCAGGCGGTTCATTACCGCATACTAAAATTTCACGAAAATCGAACCATTTTTACGTGAGTTATCATGCCGACAGACGGACGGAAAACGCTGAAGCATATACGCTTCTTCAACCTACGGTTGGAAAGCGTAAAAAAAGACAAACAAAGACTGCAGACAACGCAAAAAGCCCTGGAGAGAACCATGCTTGGTGTAAACAGGAAAGATAAGCAGAGGAACTCATGGATAAGGAAAACGACAAGAATTGACGACAACATGACCACAATGAAATCACTGAAATGGTAAGGGCATGACATGTTGCTAGAAGAACGACCACCGACGGAAAACCGAAATTTTAGAATGAATTTCGAGGGACAGGAAAAGACCCAGAAGAAGACCCTATGGTAGATTGATGGAAGAAATTCGAAAGCATGGAGGTGTGTCATCGAGGAGACACGTTCAAGACAGACAATTGTGGAAGAAACTTGGGGAGACCTTCATCCAGTAGTGGATTCAAAACAGTTGACAATGATGATGATGATATATATATCATTGTCAACCATTATCAATCCACTGCTGGACGAAGGTCTCCCCAAGTTTCCTCCACAACGGTCTGTCTTGTGCCAGTCACCTCCATGTCAATCCCGCATACTTTCGAATTTCATCCACCCATCTCCCATGTGGTCTTCTTCTGGGTCTTTTCCTGTCCCTTGGAATCCAATCTAAAATTTCGGCTGTCCATCGGTGGTCTGTCCTTCTGGCAGTATGTCCAGCCCATTGCCATTTCAGGGATGATCATGATGTCTTCCACTCTCGTCATTTTTCGGATCCACGTTCCTCTTCTTATCTCTCCTGGTTACACCAAGCATGCACCTCTCCATGCTACTTTGAGTTGTCTGCAACTTTTGTATGTCTCTTTTAGTTAAGGTCCACGTCTCTGCACCATACGTAAGCACTGGAAGGATGCATTGATCAAACACTTTTCTTTTAAGACATAATGGCATACTGCTCTTGAAAATTATGCTGTTTCTTACAAAAGCTCTCAGGGCAAGTTTTGTAATCCGACTAATTTCTTCATCAATGTGACCCTCACTTGATATCTGCTGTCCAAGATAAACGTACGTGTCTGTTATCTCCAGCTTTTCTCCATCAATCGATAAATCTTCATTTCTTGTAAAAGCATTGAACATCACTTTTGTCTTCTGAAAGTTCATTTTTTATCCCACTTCTTTACTCTTGTCAGCAAGTTCCTGAATCATACTCTGCAGCTCTGATGGGGTAGTTGCAAAAATGACTACGTTATCAGCAAAACGAAGGTGGGTTAGATAATCGCCATTAATCTTTATCCCTTTGTTTTCCCAGCTCAGTGATTGAAAGACATTTTCCAATGTGGCATTAAAGAGCTTAGGAGATATGGTGTCACCTTGTCTCACTCCCTTTCCAATTTTTATGTGTGTTGTATTTTCAAACAGCCGAATCTTTGCACTTGCATTTTCATAGATGTTATTAATAATAATAATGTATGCATCTTCAATACCGCAGGATTTCAGAGCCATTGTAACTGCCGATGGTTTCACCGAATCAAAGGCTTTTTCATAATCGATAAAAGACATGCACAATGGAAGTTCATATTCCTTCTCTCTTTCAATTAGTTCTCTCAGTACGTGGATATGATCTATTGTGCTGTAGCCATTCCTGAATCCAGCTTGTTCTCTCGGTTGAGCCATGTCCAGTGTTACCTTTAAGCGGTGTGAAAGAACTTTAGTGAAGATTTTATAAACCACTGAGAGGAGGCTGATAGGTCTGTAGTTCCTGAGATCCACAATGTCACCTTTTTTATGTAGCAGGATCATTGTAGCGATGTTCCAATTCTCAGGAATCTTCCCTTCATTAAGGCATCGAGTGAAAATTTGGGCGAGTACTGTTTCGATTTCTCTACTTGCTTCTTGTATGATGTCTACAGTAATTCCATCTTCTCCTGGAGCTTTTCCCCGCTTCATGTTCTTGATTGCATGTGCAACTTCTGCTGGGAGGACTGGAATAACTCTGGTACTGGTACCTTTCAAGATGTCTGGAGAACATGTATCATCCCTTTCATATAATTTGGAGTAGAAATCTTTCACTCTTGTCAAAATTTCGCCTCTATTTCTTGTTACAGAACCATCTTCTGTTCTCAGTGCCATAATCTGTTTTCTTCCCTTACTGAGATGTCCCTTTGCTATCTTTAGGCTTTGGTTGTTTTCAATTGCTTTCCTCACTAGTTCGCAGTTGAATTTCCTTACGTCTTTAGTGATAATTTTTCGTACTGTCTTGCCTAGCTATATATTCCACTTTGGAAGTCACATCTTCTTTAGTTGTCCTCATCTCTCTTCTTTTTGCATCAACATTTTGGTTTTGCTGATAATTTGTTCACATGCAACTTGTTCTTAGACCCAGCTAATTTTGTTGCTGTTTCCATAAGAGCTTTGGTTACTTTTCTGTTAACTTCAGAAATATCCACTTCTTCCGATGTTAGGCCTTCTAAAGCAGAGAATCTGTTCTTCAGTTCCAACTTAAAGGTATTATGGTGTTTTTTAAGGTTGGTTATGTCAATACATTTTGTTTGTCTTATGAGCTTGCCACGTTCGAGTTTAGTGTTGAGGTGCATCTTACATCTCACCAATCTATGGTCACTACCTGTGTTGAACTTGTTCAGCACACTGCAGTCTTCGATGACGAATTTCTTGTTACACATAATAAAATCAATTTCACTTGTCATCCCATTTGGATGTCTCCATGTCCATTTCCTGTGTGGCTTTTTCTTGAAAAAGGAGTTCAAGAAAAAAAACCCTTCTGCCTCTGCAAACTCAACGAGAGTATTTCCACGCTGGTTTCTGTTGCCGTGAGCGGATTTACCTACTGAAGTTTCATTCTGTTGCCACTGCCCTATTTTAGCATTGAAATCTCCCATAATTATCTTCAAGTGCTGCTTACCTTTATTATTTAGATGACGAATTTCCTCATAAAAGTCTTCAATTTCTTCTTCAGGATGACTTGTGGTGGGTGCATAAGTTTGAATAATCTGAGCCTGGTATCTTCTCGAGAGTTGGATAACGAGTCGTGCAGTTCTGTCAGAGGCACTTTCAACTTCTACAACTTTATCCTTCAGTTTCTTGTTTATTATAAATCCAACACCACTAGTTCTGCCAGTATCTGTCCCACGATAGTAGAGGAGATGTCCACTTTTCAGTTCAATGAGATCTTCTCCTTTTCTCCTTACCTCACTTATTCCGACGATGTCCCACTTGATCCTTTGTAGTTCCTCTTCCAATTCAAGAAGCCTTGAATCAGAAGATAGGGAGCGTCCATTATACGTAGCCAAGGTCAGCATCAGATGGCAGCCTAATCCGGTCCTCCGGAGATTCTTAGCACCCTCTGCCTTCATGTCGCACTGTCCGCTGCCTTGGCCAGGTACATTCCAGCTGCCAGAGACTGGAGGGCCAAGATTTAAGTTGTAGAGTCATTTTGAAGGGGTTTGGCCATAACTCACCACGCTGGCCAAGCGGGTTGGTGAGTGTGGGATAGCATTTCCTCTAATCCTGATGGTATAGTTAAACCGCTATTGGCGGTCGTATGAGCCCCCTTAGTGGGAACAGGATGCACCACGAGAAGGCGGGGCTGACATTTGTCAAGGAGAGGCTGTGATGTTACGCATCCCCTGACCTTACATCCCATATATATATATATATATATATATATATATATATATATATATATATATATATATATATATAAAGGAACGAAGAGTTACATCCGCAAGTGTGGCAGAATGGCAGAATTAACACGCATCCCATTGCTTGGAAAGACGACGCATACCGTCTGGAAAGAGTAACTTTAGTTGCTCCTAGAACCATTTGGATCTGTCAACATGAAAGTCACATGTTGACAGATCCGTGCTATAGGCTGGGTGGTGCAGAACCTCTCACCCTTTCCGTGCTAACGCATCCTGCATAATGTGTGCAACAGAATCACACCACGCGAAAGCATGCCAGGTCACCCATTCTTGATGGCTTTATGCAGCTTGTCCACTGTGTCGATGTAGTGGTTGGCATTGCTGTTCACGTGAGGCTCTTTAAAGTCCACCAACAAAAGCCCTTCATGGTCAAAAAATGCGGTCAGCATAACCTCCCCTGCGGAGTCCTGTGACTTGAATTTTATGTGTTTTGGTGATCCGGGATGTTTCCATTGCATGCTCGCTGGTTTGCTGGATGGCTCAAAGTGGTGGCACCGCGATTCGTCACCTGCCACTATGCGCGATATAAATGCATCACCCTCTGCTTTGTAACGCAGCAAGTGGTTCAAACTCCAACCCATACATTCTTTCTTATGGTGGTCAGTCAGCATCCGCGGGGTTAATTGTAAACATACTTTCCGATATTGCAGTATCTTCGTAACCACACTTTGAACTGTAACAAATGTCATAGCAAAGTCCTCCGTTTGCGAACGTCAGCCCCGACGACGGTTTTACATGCATTTCTTTCTCGGTGTGGGCGCATTGTTTGTGTTATTCGCACGCTTCCCGCCGATCAAGGTGATCATCGTTATTTAGGCTTCCGACGCCAAGCCTTTGTTCTCTTCCCTGATATGGTCTCCATTACTTCCTGCCCCACTGCTTTCCAGGTGCTTTGTGTTCATCACAACGTCGTTATAAACGTGTTCACTGCGTATCATTGCTTCTCATGTAAAACGCCTGGTCATCATCGCTCGCAGTGTCCGCTCACCTCTTCTTGTTCTTCCTCAACGGCTGCTCAAGTGCCCATCACAGAACCCCTTCTTCACTTCCGGTCACCACGCCTGCGCTTGCTTCGCTTCCACCTTCTTAGTCTCCATCTCGATTGTCGTTGCCTTCCTCTGCAGGTCGTTTTCCTTCTCCACTAGCGTCGCCTGCTGTGGATACATCTGGATCTACTGCTCCTGCTTCGGTGACTTCGTCTGTCTTGCTTTCTTCTTCGTCGTCTGTTGTCTGTGCTCTGTCACATCCCGTTGCCGACCTTTCTCCGCCTGTTCAGGTGCAGCCTTCTTTGTTTTCGCACGTCACCTCGTCAATCCCAACCCCGGGATTTTCTGCTCCATCATCTTCGTTGTGTACGTCAGCTTCGCCACCCTCAGACGCTCATCATTTCTTCAGCCGTTCCAGTACTCCGGTGTGCTCTCCGCCCGTTTCACCTTCTCCGAGCTCTTGTGATGCCTCTAGTATTGTTGCCTTCTTTTCGATTTCTGGTCCCGTGATCGGTCCTCGCTTTCCAGCACAGCTACTCTTCTGGATTTGTGTGAAGATTCACCTTCACCAGCTCTTGTTGCCCCATCAGTTGCATCTTTGCTTGCGTTATCCGCACACGATCCAGATCTTCCTTGTCAGACTTCTCACTTGCTGTTCGTTACTCCTTCTTCATCACCACGTCCCTGTTGGTACTGCTTCGAATAAGAAGCGCCGTCGTCGCTCTAATCGAAAGACTCGTACTAAGCGAACCGCGGTCGCTCAGCCTTCTCTTCATCGTTCTTCAGGTTCCGCTCCTAATTCTACTGTTGCTGCTTTCGCCGACCTTATTGATACTCCCTTCGTTTCCACTGCAATTGTCGCTCGCCTTCAAGCTGTCCCTGGGTATTCGAAGATTCTCTTCCCAGATGCTGCCAACCCTTGTTCTTTGCCTCTTCTTGTGACGCTGGTTTGGATCCCCTTCTTGACTCACATGATCCAGCTGATTACTCGAATATTCGAGGATATTCGCTGCGTCCTCCAAGTTTTCGTTGACCTCACGAGATCTTACCATTGAGATATTCCGTTATTAAAGTTTTCTTAATTGCTACCTTGGTGATACTCAAAATCGCCTCATTGATCTGGTTCTGACCGATTAGTTTCTGTTTGCACTTGAATGATGTTTCGCTTTCTGCCGTCTTTGCCTTGCTGCTGTTCCGTCTTACTCCTTTGCATGTTTCTGTTATGCGTTGTTCCCAACCTTTTTCTTTCCGTTGTATCCTATGTACCGCCATGTTTTCTCCACATCTCGGTTCGTTTAAACATCCGCCCGGTGCCTACTTCCGTGAACCTGTCACATCGTTTTGTTCACAGAGCTTCTTCCTGTGTGCATTGTTATGCGCGATTCTCCTCTTATACCTTTCGTCACTGTCCTGCATTGCCCTATGTTGCTGTTCGCACCCAGTTAGTTTTGTCAGGTGTTCCGTGGGTTTGTTTTTCCTGTCTCGTCGAGTATTTGTCTTATGTCATGCTATGTGTCTCAGCATACCTTCTACTGTTGTGCTACGTTACTTGCTCATCCAGTGTGACTCATCTCGTCAGATACTTATCGTTATTGCTTTGCCTCATGCTAATTGATTGCCCCGTGCTGTTACCTACACCATGCTATCTTTGCAAGTGTCATCTGTTGCACCTCGTTTTCTGCTTTTCATGCTGCGCCCCGGAGCATGAAAAGCAGCCTCCAGTTCGATGTATTCTCCATCTCCATGTCCTTCGTTCCTTCTGCTCAGTGACTGTTCCAGTGTGCTTCGCCTATCACAGATTGCCTTGTGCTGCTCGTTCAGCTTCGTTTATCTTTGTATGTCCTGATTGGCTTTTACAGACTGCTTTGTGCTGCTCGTCCAGCACCGTTATTCTTATTGTTTTATCACGCCATTTATTTTCCGTTCTCCTGTGTACTAATCCTCGATACCTAATAAAGCAACGTCACGTTGTTTTTGGAATGTCTTTTCAACTGCTGGGGTTCAAAGCTAGAAACGGGGAGTTCTTTCAGCTAATGTCAGGAACGAATGAAAGACTTTGTGCAAAACAAATTACTTCTTCATTATCCTCCATTACCCTTATTACAAATATCTCAAAAATTATCAAGATTCGAACGATGAAGAAGGAGGTCTTTCTGGTTCACACCATGCTAACGAATAGCTATCCTGAAATAGGAAATGTCCAGGTTGGGGTGGGCGGGGGGGGAGAGGCAGGTGAAATCGTGGGCTACTAACATTCTTTTTTAAACATCTCCAAAACTATTGCTATTCAAAATATGCAAATGGCGTTTATTCCGGTTCACACCATTTACTAACGAATGACTATCTTGAAATTTTGAATTTACATAGTGAGAGAGGGGGGGATGGTCGGTCTCGAATATATATATACATAAGTTCTCAATATTGTTATTTTTTTCTCAAAAACTGTTGCGGTTCAAACGATGAAAATGGATTTGCCCTCGGTTCATACGATTTGCTAACGAATGGCTATTTTAAAATTTTGAATTTTTCCATCGGGAGGGGGGGAGGTGCAATGGTCGTCCCCCAATTTTCTCATTTTTTTTTTAAATCTGTCAAAAACTGTTGGCATCTCCGGTGACGCAGTAGTCTAAGCGACGGCCTCTGATCATTCTTTCGAACAGGGTCCGGGTTCGAATCCCGGTGAGGCATGAATGTTGTGTTTGATTTACGGCACTGGCTCTCTCACTTCCCTGGAACCAGTGACCCTAAATTAGGGACGGGCGACTGCTTATAGCCCATTGAGTTGCTCACGGTAGTCGTTAAATCTCCAATAAAAAAAACTGTTACGGTTCAAACGATAAAAATGGAGTCCATTTCGGTTCATACGACTTCCTAACGAATGGCTATTTTGAAATTTTGAATTTCCATGGTGGGGGGCTGGTGAAATGGTCGGTCTCTCTGTATATATGCAAATTCTCAATATTATTTTTTAAATATCTCAAAAGCTATTGCGGTTCAAACGATAAAAATGGAGTTCATTCCGGTCCATACGATTTACTAACGAATGGCTATTTCGAAATTTTGAATTTCCATGGCAGGGGGGTGGGAGCTGGTGAAATGGTCGGCCTCCTATATTTATATGTAAATTCTCAATATTATTTGTTAAATATCTCAAAAACTATTGCTGTTCAAACGATGAAAATGGAGTTCATTCCTATTCATACGATTTACTAACGAATGGCTATTTCGGAATTTTGAATTTCCATGATGAGGGGGGGGGGGTGAAATGATAGGCCTGTAACATTATTTTTTAAATATCTCAAAAACTATTGCGGTTCAAACGATCAAAATGGAGTTCGTTTCAGTTTATACGATTTGCTAACGAATAGCTATTTTGAATTTTTGAATTTCCATGGTGGGGGCTGGTGAAATGGTCGGTCTCTCTGTATATATGCAAATTCTCAATATTATTTTTGAAATATCTCAAAAACTATTGCGTTTCAAACGATAAAAATGCAGTTCATTACGGTTCATACGATTTGCTAACGAATGGCTATTTTGAAATTTTGAATTTCCATGGTGGAGGGCTGGTGAAATGGTCGGTCTCTCTGTATATATGCAAATTCTCAATATTATTTTTGAAATATCTCAAAAACTATTGCGGTTCAAATGATAAAAAATGGAATTCATTCCGGTTCATACGATTTACTAACGAATGGCTATTTCGGAATTTTGAATTTCCATGATGAGGGGGTGGGTGAAATGGTAGTCCTGTAACATTCTTTTTTAAATACCTCAAAAACTATTGCGGTTCAAACGATGAAAATGGAGTTCTTTTCGGTTCATACGATTTGCTAACGAATGGCTATTTTGAAATTTTGAATTTCCATGGGGGGGGGGGGGGCTGGTGAAATGGTCGGTCTTTCTGTATATATGCAAATTCTCAATATTATTTTTTAAATATTTCAAAAACTATTGCGGTTCAAACTATAAAAAGGAGTTCATTCCTGCTCATACGATTTACTAACGAATGGCTATTTCGGAATTTTGAATTTCCACGATGAGGGCGGGGGGGGGCGGGGATGATAGGCCTGTAACATTATTTTTTAAATATCTCAAAAACTATTGCGGTTCAAACGATCAAAATGGAGTTCTTTTCAGTTGATACAATTTGCTAAATAATGGCTGTTTTAAAATATTTGAATTTCCATGGTGGGGGGCTGGTGAAATTGTCGGTCTCTCTGTATATATGCAAATTCTCAATATTATTTTTTAAATATCTCAAAAACTATTGCGGTTCAAACGATAAAAATGGAGTTCATTCCGGTTCATACGATTTACTAACGAATGGCTATTTCGAAATTTTGAATTTCCATGGTGGGGGGGGGGGGCTGGTGAAATGGTCGGCCTCCTATATTTATATGTAAATTCTCAATATTATTTGTTAAATATCTCAAAAACTATTGCGGTTCAAACGATAAAAATGGAGTTCATTCCTGTTCATACGATTTACTAACGAATGGCTATTTCGGAATTTTGAATTTCCATGATGAGGGGGGAGGGAATGATAGGCCTGTAACATTATTTTTTAAATATCTCAAAAACTATTGCGGTTCAAACGATCAAAATGGAGTTCTTTTCAGTTCATACGATTTGCTAACTAATGGCTGTTTTAATTTTGAATTTCCATGGTGGGGGGCTGGTGAAATGGTCGGTCTCTCTGTATATATACAAATTCTCAAAATTATTTTTTAAATATCTCAAAAACTATTGCGGTTCAAACGATGAAAATGGAGTTCTTTTCGGTTCATACGATTTACTAACGAATGGCTATTTCGGAATTTTGAATTTCCATGATGAGGGGGGGGGTGAAATGATAGGCCTGTAACATTCTTTTTTAAATATCTCAAAAACTATTGCGGTTCAAACGATCAAAATGGAGTTATTTTCAGTTCATACGATTTGCTAACGAATGGATATTTTGAATTTTTGAATTTCCATGGTGGGGGCTGGTGAAATGGTCGGTCTCTCTGTATATATGCAAATTCTCAATATTATTTTTTAAATATCTCAAAAACTATTGCGGTTCAAACGATAAAAATGGAGTTCATTCCGGTCCATACGATTTACTAACGAATGGCTATTTCGAAATTTTGAATTTCCACGGTAGGGGGGTTAGGGCTGCTGAAATGGTCGGACTCCTATATTTATATGTAAATTCTCAATATTATTTGTTAAATATCTCAAAAACTATTGCGGTTCAAACGATGAAAATGGAGTTCATTCCTGTTCATACGAATTACTAACGAATGGCTATTTCGGAATTTTGAATTTCCATGATGAGGGGGGGGGGGGTGAAATGATAGGCCTGTAACATTATTTTTTAAATATCTCAAAAACTATTGCGGTTCAAACGATCAAAATGGAGTTCGTTTCAGTTCATACGATTTGCTAACGAATGGCTATTTTGAATTTTTGAATTTCCATGATGGGGGGCTGGTGAAATGGTCGGTCTCTCTGTATATATGCAAATTCTCAATATTATTTTTTAAATATCTCAAAAACTATTGCGGTTCAAACGATAAAATGGAGTTCATTCCGGTCCATACGATTTACTAACGAATGGCTATTTCGAAATTTTGAATTTCCACGGTAGGGGGGTTAGGGCTGCTGAAATGGTCGGACTCCTATATTTATATGTAAATTCTCAATATTATTTGTTAAATATCTCAAAAACTATTGCGGTTCAAACGATGAAAATGGAGTTCATTCCTGTTCATACGAATTACTAACGAATGGCTATTTCGGAATTTTGAATTTCCATGACAAGGGGGGGGGGTGAAATGATAGGCCTGTAACATTATTTTTTAAATATCTCAAAAACTATTGCGGTTCAAACGATCAAATGGAGTTCGTTTCAGTTCATACGATTTGCTAACGAATGGCTATTTTGAAATTTTGAATTTCCATGGTGGGGGCTGGTGAAATGGTCGGTCTCTCTGTATATATGCAAATTCTCAATATTATTTTTGAAATATCTCAAAAGCTATTGCGTTTCAAACGATAAAAATGGAGTTCATTCCGGTTCATACGATTTGCTAACGAATGGCTATTTCGGAATTTTGAATTTCCATGATGAAATGGGTGGGTAAAATGGTAGGCCTGTAACATTCTTTTTTAAATACCTCAAAAACTATTGCGGTTCAAACAGTGAAAATGGAGTTCTTTTCGGTTCATACGATTTGCTAACGAATGGCTATTTTGAATTTTTGAATTTCCATGGTGGGTGGCTGGTGAAATGGTCGGTCTCTCTGTATATATGCAAATTCTCAATATTATTTTTTAAATATTTCAAAAACAATTGCGGTTCAAACGATAAAAATGGAGTTCATTCCGGTTCATACGATTAGCTAACGAATGGCTATTTTGAAATTTTGAATTTCCATGGTGGGGGGCTGGTGAAATGGTCGGTCTATCTGTATATATGCAAATTCTCAATATTATTTTTGAAATATCTCAAAAACTATTGCGGTTCAAATGATAAAAATGGAATTCATTCCGGTTCATACGATTTACTAACGAATGGCTATTTCGGAATTTTGAATTTCCATGATGAGGGGTGGGTGAAATGGTAGTCCTGTAACATTCTTTTTAAATATCTCAAAAACTATTGCGGTTCAAACGATGAAAAGTGGAGTTCATTCCGGTCCATACGATTTGCTAACGAATGGCTATTTTGAAATTTTGAATTTCCATGGGGGGGGCTGGTGAAATGGTCGGTCTTTCTGTATATATGCAAATTCTCAATATTATTTTTTAAATATTTCAAAAACTATTGCGGTTAAAACTATAAAAAGGAGTTCATTCCTGCTCATACGATTTACTAACGAATGGCTATTTCGGAATTTTGAATTTCCACGATGAGGGCGGGGGGGGGGGGATGATAGGCCTGTAACATTATTTTTTAAATATCTCAAAAACTATTGCGGTTCAAACGATCAAAATGGAGTTCTTTTCAGTTGATACAATTTGCTAAATAATGGCTGTTTTAAAATTTTGAATTTCCATGGTGGGGGGCTGGTGAAATTGTCGGTCTCTCTGTATATATGCAAATTCTCAATATTATTTTTTAAATATCTCAAAAACTATTGCGGTTCAAACGATAAAAATGGAGTTCATTCCGGTTCATACGATTTACTAACGAATGGCTATTTCGAAATTTTGAATTTCCATGGTAGGGGGGGGCTGGTGAAATGGTCGGCCTCCTATATTTATATGTAAATTCTCAATATTATTTGTTAAATAT
The DNA here is from genome assembly GCA_039090855.1 of Macrothele yani. Lineage (NCBI taxonomy): Eukaryota > Metazoa > Arthropoda > Arachnida > Araneae > Macrothelidae > Macrothele > Macrothele yani. The sequence continues at coordinate 138,715 of JAYWMT010000325.1, forward strand.
CTCAAAAACTATTGCGGTTCAAACGATGAAAATGGAGTTCATTCCTGTTCATACGAATTACTAACGAATGGCTATTTCGGAATTTTGAATTTCCACGATGAGGGCGGGGGGGGATGATAGGCCTGTAACATTATTTTTTAAATATCTCAAAAACTATTGCGGTTCAAACGATCAAAATGGAGTTCTTTTCAGTTGATACAATTTGCTAAATAATGGCAGTTTTAAAATTTTGAATTTCCATGGTGGGGGGCTGGTGAAATTGTCGGTCTCTCTGTATATATGCAAATTCTCAAAATTATTTTTTATATATCTCAAAAACTATTGCGGTTCAAACGATGAAAATGGAGTTCTTTTTCGGTTCATACGATTTGCTAACGAATGGCTATTTTGAAATTTTGAATTTCCATGGTGGGGGGGCTGGTGAAATGGTCGGTCTCTCTGTATATATGCAAATTCTCAATATTATTTTTTAAATATTTCAAAAACTATTGCGGTTCAAACGATAAAAAGGAGTTCATTCCTGCTCATACGATTTACTAACGAATGGCTATTTCGGAATTTTGAATTTCCATGATGAGGGGGTGAAATGATAGGCCTGTAACATTATTTTTTAAATATCTCAAAAGCTATTGCGGTTCAAACGATCAAAATGGAGTTATTCTCAGTTCATACGATTTGCTAACGAATGAATATTTTGAATTTTTGAATTTCCATGATGGGTGGGCTGGTGAAATGGTCGGTCTCTCTCTATATATGCAAATTCTCAATATTATTTTTTAAATATCTCAAAAGCTATTGCGGTTCAAACGATGAAAAGTGGAGTTCATTCCGGTCCATACGATTTACTAACGAATGGCTATTTCGAAATTTTGAATTTCCACGGTAGGGGGTGGGGGCTGGTGAAATGGTCGGACTCCTATATTTATATGCAAATTCTCAATATTATTTGTTAAATATCTCAAAAACTATTGCGGTTCAAACGATGAAAATGGAGTTCATTCCTGTTCATACGAATTACAAACGAATGGTTATTTCGGAATTTTGAATTTCCATGACAAGGGGGGGTGAAATGATAGGCCTGTAACATTATTTTTTAAATATCTCAAAAACTATTGCGGTTCAAACAATCAAATGGAGTTCGTTTCAGTTCATACGATTTGCTAACGAATGGCTATTTTGTATTTTTGAATTTCCATATTGGGGGGCTATAGAAATGGTCGGTCTCTCTGTATATATGCAAATTCTCAATATTATTTTTGAAATATCTCAAAAGCTATTGCGTTTCAAACGATAAAAATGGAGTTCATTCCGGTTCATACGATTTGCTAACGAATGGCTATTTTGAAATTTTGAATTTCCATGGTGGGGGCTGGTGAAATGGTCGGTCTCTCTGTATATATGCAAATTCTCAATATTATTTTTTAAATATCTCGAAAACTATTGCGGTTCAAATAATAAAAATGGAATTCATTCCGGTTCATACGATTTACTAACGAATGGCTATTTCGGAATTTTGAATTTCCATGATGAAGGGGGTGGGTAAAATGGTAGGCCTGTAACATTCTTTTTTAAATACCTCAAAAACTATTGCGGTTCAAACAATGAAAATGGAGTTCTTTTCGGTTCATACGATTTGCTAACGAATGGCTATTTTGAATTTTTGAATTTCCATGGTGGGGGGCTGGTGAAATGGTCGGTCTCTCTGTATATATGCAAATTCTCAATATTATTTTTTAAATATTTCAAAAACAATTGCGGTTCAAACGATAAAAATGGAGTTCATTCCGGTTCATACGATTTAGTAACGAATGGCTATATCGAAATTTTGAATTTCCATGGTGGGGGCTATTGAAATGGTCGGCCTCCTACATTTTTATGTAAATTCTCAATATTATTTGTTAAATATCTCAAAAACTATTGCGGTTCAAACGATGAAAATGGAGTTCATTCCTGTTGAAACGAATTTACTAACAAATGGCTATTTCGGAATTTTGAATTTCCATGATGAGGGGGGGGTGAAATGATAGGCCTATAACATTATTTTTTAAATATCTCAAAAACTATTGTGGTTCAAACGATCAAATGGAGTTCGTTTCAGTTCATACGATTTGCTAACGAATGGCTATTTTGAAATTTTGAATTTCCGTATTGGCGGGCTGGAGAAATGGTAGGTCTCTCTGTATATATGCAAATTCTCAATATTATTTTTTGAAATATCTCAAAAACTATTGCGGTTCAAACGATAAAAATGGAGTTCATTCCGGATCATACGATTTGCTAACGAATGGCTATTTTGAAATTTTGAATTTCCATGGTGGGGGCTGGTGAAATGGTCGGTCTCTCTGTATATATGCAAATTCTCAATATTATTTTTGAAATATCTCAAAAACTATTGCGGTTCAAATAATAAAATTGGAATTCATTCCGGTTCATACGATTTACTAACGAATGGCTATTTCGGAATTTTGAATTTCCATGATGAGGGGGTGGGTGAAATGGTAGGCCTGTAACATTCTTTTTTAAATACCTCAAAACTATTGCGGTTCAAACGATGAAAATGGAGTTCTTTTCGGTTCATACGATTTGCTAACGAATGGCTATTTTGAAATTTTGAATTTCCATGGTGGGGGGCTGGTGAAATGGTCGGTCTCTCTGTATATATGCAAATTCTCAATATTATTTTTTAAATATTTCAAAAACTATTGCGGTTCAGACGATAAAAAGGGAGTTCATTCCTGCTCATACGATTTACTAACGAATGGCTATTTCGGAATTTTGAATTTCCATGATGAGGGTGGGGGGGGGGGGGATGATAGGCCTGTAACATTTATTTTTAAATATCTCAAAAACTATTGCGGTTCAAACGATCAAAATGGAGTTCTTTTGAGTTCATACGATTTGCTAACTAATGGCTGTTTTAAAATTTTGAATTTCCATGGTGGGGGGCTGGTGAAATGGTCGGTCTCTCTGTATATATGCAAATTCTCAATATTATTTTTTAAATATCTCGAAAACTATTGCGGTTCAAACGATAAAAATGGAGTTCATTCCGGTTCATACGATTTACTAACGAATGGCTATTTCGAAATTTTGAATTTCCATGGAGGGGGGCTGGTGAAATGGTCGGCCTCCTACATTTATCTGTAAATTCTCAATATTATTTGTTAAATATCTCAAAAACTATTGCGGTTCAAACGATGAAAATGGAGTTCATTCCTGTTCATACGAATTACTAACAAATGGCTGTTTCGGAATTTTGAATTTCCATGATGGGGGGGGTGAAATGATAGGCCTGTAACATTATTTTTTAAATATCTCAAAAACTATTGCGGTTCAAACGATCAAAATGGAGTTATTTTCAGTTCATACGATTTGCTAACGAATGGCTATTTTGAATTTTTGAATTTCCATGGTGGGGGCTATTGAAATGGTCGGTCTCTCTGTATATATGCAAATTCTCAATATTATTTTTTAAATATCTCGAAAACTATTGCGGTTCAAATGATAAAAATGGAATTCGTTCCGGTTCATACGATTTACTAACGAATGGCTATTTCGGAATTTTGAATTTCCATGATGAAGGGGGTGGGTAAAATGGTAGGCCTGTAACATTCTTTTTTAAATACCTCAAAAACTATTGCGGTTCAAACGATGAAAATGGAGTTCTTTTCGGTTCATACGATTTGCTAACGAATGGCTATTTTGAAATTTTGAATTTCCATGGTGGGGGCTGGTGAAATGGTCGGTCTCTCTGTATATATGCAAATTCTCAATATTATTTTTTAAATATTTCAAAAACTATTGCGGTTCAAACGATAAAAAGGGAGTTCATTCCGGTTCATACGATTTAGTAACGAATGGCTATTATCGAAATTTTGAATTTCCATGGTGGGGGAGCTATTGAAATGGTCGGCCTCCTACATTTTTATGTAAATTCTCAATATTATTTGTTAAATATCTCAAAAACTATTGCGGTTCAAACGATGAAAATGGAGTTCATTCCTGTTGATACGAATTACTAACAAATGGCTGTTTCGGAATTTTGAATTTCCATGATGAGGGGGGGGTGAATTGATAGGCCTATAACATTATTTTTTAAATATCTCAAAAACTATTGCGGTTCAAACGATCAAATGGAGTTCGTTTCAGTTCATACGATTTGCTAACGAATGGCTATTTTGAATTTTTGAATTTCCATATTGGCGGGCTGGAGAAATGGTCGGTCTCTCTGTATATATGCAAATTCTCAATATTATTTTTGAAATATCTCAAAAACTATTGCGGTTCAAACGATAAAAATGGAGTTCATTCCGGTTCATACGATTTGCTAACGAATGGCTATTTTGAAATTTTGAATTTCCATGGTGGGGGCTGGTGAAATGGTCGGTCTCTCTGTATATATGCAAATTCTCAATATTATTTTTTAAATATCTCAAAAACTATTGCGGTTCAAATGATAAAAATGGAATTCAATCCGGTTCATACGATTTACTAACGAATGGCTGTTTCGGAATTTTGAATTTCCATGATGAGGGGGTTGGGTGAAATGGTAGGCCTGTAACATTCTTTTTAAGTACCTCAAAAACTATTGCGGTTCAAACGATGAAAATGGAGTTCTTTTCGGTTCATACGATTTGCTAACGAATGGCTATTTTGAATTTTTGAATTTCCATGGTGGGGGGCTGGTGAAATGGTCGGTCTCTTTGTATATATGCAAATTCTCAATATTATTTTTTGAAATATCTCAAAAACTATTGCGGTTCAAACGATAAAATTGGAGTTCATTCCGGTTCATACGATTTACTAACGAATGGCTATTTCGGAATTTTGAATTTCCATGATGAGGGGTGGGTGAAATGGTAGGCCTGTAACATTCTTTTTAAATATCTCAAAAACTATTGCGGTTCAAACGATGAAAATGGAGTTCTTTTCGGTTCATACGATTTGCTAACGAATGGCTATTTTGAAATTTTGAATTTCCATGGTGGGGGCTGGTGAAATGGTCGGTCTCTCTGTATATATGCAAATTCTCAATATTATTTTTTAAATATTTCAAAAACTATTGCGGTTCAAACGATAAAAATGGAGTTCATTCCTGCTCATACGATTTACTAACGAATGGCTATTTCGGAATTTTGAATTTCCATGATGAGGGTGGGGGGGAATGATAGGCCTGTAACATTTATTTTTAAATATCTCAAAAACTATTGCGGTTCAAACGATCAAAATGGAGTTCTTTTCAGTTCATACGATTTGCTAACTAATGGCTGTTTTAAAATTTTGAATTTCCATGGTGGGGGCTGGTGAAATGGTCGGTCTCTCTGTATATATGCAAATTCTCAATATTATTTTTTAAATATCTCAAAAACTATTGCGGTTCAAACGATGAAAATGGAGTTCATTCCTGTTCATACGATTTACTAACGAATGGCTATTTCGGAATTTTGAATTTCCATGATGGGGGGGGGGGGGTGAAATGATAGGCCTGTAACATTATTTTTTAAATATCTCAAAAACTATTGCGGTTCAAACGATCAAAATGGAGTTCTTTTCAGTTCATACGATTTGCTAACGAATGGCTATTTTGAATTTTTGAATTTCCATGGTGGGGGCTGGTGAAATGGTCGGTCTCTCTGTATATATGCAAATTCTCAATATTATTTTTGAAATATCTCAAAAACTATTGCGGTTCAAACGATAAAAATGGAGTTCATTCCGGTTCATACGATTTACTAACGAATGGCTATTTCGGAATTTTGAATTTCCATGATGAAATGGGTGGGTAAAATGGTAGGCCTGTAACATTCTTTTTTAAATACCTCAAAAACTATTGCGGTTCAAACGATGAAAATGGAGTTCTTTTCGGTTCATACGATTTGCTAACGAATGGCTATTTTGAATTTTTGAATTTCCATGGTGGGGGCTGGTGAAATGGTCGGTCTCTCTGTATATATGCAAATTCTCAATATTATTTTTTAAATATTTCAAAAACTATTGCGGTTCAAACGATAAAAATGGAGTTCATTCCGGTTCATACGATTTGCTAACGAATGGCTATTTTGAAATTTTGAATTTCCATGGTGGGGGCTGGTGAAATGGTCGGTCTATCTGTATATATGCAAATTCTCAATATTATTTTTGAAATATCTCAAAAACTATTGCGGTTCAAATGATAAAAATGGAGTTCATTCCGGTTCATACGATTTACTAACGAATGGCTATTTCGGAATTTTGAATTTCCATGATGAGGGGGTGGGTGAAATGGTAGTCCTGTAACATTCTTTTTTAAATATCTCAAAAGCTATTGCGGTTCAAACGATAAAAATGGAGTTCATTCCGGTTCATACGATTTGCTAACGAATGGCTATTTTGAAATTTTGAATTTCCATGGGGGGGGGCTGGTGAAATGGTCGGTCTTTCTGTATATATGCAAATTCTCAATATTATTTTTTAAATATTTCAAAAACTATTGCGGTTCAAACGATAAAAAGGGAGTTCATTCCTGCTCATACGATTTACTAACGAATGGCTATTTCGGAATTTTGAATTTCCATGATGAGGGCGGGGGGGGATGATAGGCCTGTAACATTATTTTTTAAATATCTCAAAAACTATTGCGGTTCAAACGATCAAAATGGAGTTCTTTTCAGTTGATACAATTTGCTAAATAATGGCTGTTTTAAAATTTTGAATTTCCATGGTGGGGGGCTGGTGAAATTGTCGGTCTCTCTGTATATATGCAAATTCTCAATATTATTTTTTAAATATCTCAAAAACTATTGCGGTTCAAACGATAAAAATGGAGTTCATTCCGGTTCATACGATTTACTAACGAATGGCTATTTCGAAATTTTGAATTTCCATGGTGGGGGGGGGGGCTGGTGAAATGGTCGGCCTCCTATATTTATATGTAAATTCTCAATATTATTTGTTAAATATCTCAAAAACTATTGCGGTTCAAACGATGAAAATGGAGTTCATTCCTGTTCATACGAATTACTAACGAATGGCTATTTCGGAATTTTGAATTTCCACGATGAGGGCGGGGGGGATGATAGGCCTGTAACATTATTTTTTAAATATCTCAAAAACTATTGCGGTTCAAACGATCAAAATGGAGTTCTTTTCAGTTGATACAATTTGCTAAATAATGGCAGTTTTAAAATTTTGAATTTCCATGGTGAAGGGGGCTGGTGAAATTGTCGGTCTCTCTGTATATATGCAAATTCTCAAAATTATTTTTTAAATATCTCAAAAACTATTGCGGTTCAAACGATGAAAATGGAGTTCTTTTCGGTTCATACGATTTGCTAACGAATGGCTATTTTGAAATTTTGAATTTCCATGGTGGGGGCTGGTGAAATGGTCGGTCTCTCTGTATATATGCAAATTCTCAATATTATTTTTTAAATATTTCAAAAACTATTGCGGTTCAAACGATAAAAAGGGAGTTCATTCCTGCTCATACGATTTACTAACGAATGGCTATTTCGGAATTTTGAATTTCCATGATGAGGGGGGGTGAAATGATAGGCCTGTAACATTATTTTTTAAATATCTCAAAAGCTATTGCGGTTCAAACGATCAAAATGGAGTTATTCTCAGTTCATACGATTTGCTAACGAATGAATATTTTGAATTTTTGAATTTCCATGATGGGTGGGCTGGTGAAATGGTCGGTCTCTCTGTATATATGCAAATTCTCAATATTATTTTTTAAATATCTCAAAAGCTATTGCGGTTCAAACGATAAAAGTGGAGTTCATTCCGGTCCATACGATTTACTAACGAATGGCTATTTCGAAATTTTGAATTTCCACGGTAGGGGGTGGGGGCTGGTGAAATGGTCGGACTCCTATATTTATATGTAAATTCTCAATATTATTTGTTAAATATCTCAAAAACTATTGCGGTTCAAACGATGAAAATGGAGTTCATTCCTGTTCATACGAATTACAAACGAATGGTTATTTCGGAATTTTGAATTTCCATGACAAGGGGGGTGAAATGATAGGCCTGTAACATTATTTTTTAAATATCTCAAAAACTATTGCGGTTCAAACAATCAAATGGAGTTCGTTTCAGTTCATACGATTTGCTAACGAATGGCTATTTTGTATTTTTGAATTTCCATATTGGGGGCTATAGAAATGGTCGGTCTCTCTGTATATATGCAAATTCTCAATATTATTTTTGAAATATCTCAAAAGCTATTGCGGTTCAAACGATAAAAATGGAGTTCATTCCGGTTCATACGATTTGCTAACGAATGGCTATTTTGAAATTTTGAATTTCCATGGTGGGGGCTGGTGAAATGGTCGGTCTCTCTGTATATATGCGAATTCTCAATATTATTTTTTAAATATCTCGAAAACTATTGCGGTTCAAATAATAAAAATGGAATTCATTCCGGTTCATACGATTTACTAACGAATGGCTATTTCGGAATTTTGAATTTCCATGATGAAGGGGGTGGGTAAAATGGTAGGCCTGTAACATTCTTTTAAATACCTCAAAAACTATTGCGGTTCAAACAATGAAAATGGAGTTCTTTTCGGTTCATACGATTTGCTAACGAATGGCTATTTTGAATTTTTGAATTTCCATGGTGGGGGGCTGGTGAAATGGTCGGTCTCTCTGTATATATGCAAATTCTCAATATTATTTTTTAAATATTTCAAAAACTATTGCGGTTCAAACGATAAAAATGGAGTTCATTCCGGTTCATACGATTTACTAACGAATGGCTATTTCGAAATTTTGAATTTCCATGGTGGGGGGGCTATTGAAATGGTCGGCCTCCTACATTTTTATGTAAATTCTCAATATTATTTGTTAAATATCTCAAAAACTATTGCGGTTCAAACGATGAAAATGGAGTTCATTCCTGTTGATACGAATTACTAACGAATGGCTGTTTCGGAATTTTGAATTTCCATGATGAGGGGGGGGTGAAATGATAGGCCTGTAACATTATTTTTCAAATATCTCAAAAACTATTGCGGTTCAAACGATCAAATGGAGTTCGTTTCAGTTCATACGATTTGCTAACGAATGGCTATTTTGAAATTTTGAATTTCCGTATTGGCGGGCTGGAGAAATGGTAGGTCTCTCTGTATATATGCAAATTCTCAATATTATTTTTGAAATATCTCAAAAACTATTGCGGTTCAAACGATGAAAATGGAGTTCTTTTCGGTTCATACGATTTGCTAACGAATGGCTATTTTGAAATTTTGAATTTCCATGGTGGGGGCTGGTGAAATGGTCGGTCTCTCTGTATATATGCAAATTCTCAATATTATTTTTTAAATATTTCAAAAACTATTGCGGTTCAAACGATAAAAGGGAGTTCATTCCTGCTCATACGATTTACTAACGAATGGCTATTTCGGAATTTTGAATTTCCATGATGAGGGTGGGGGGGGAATGATAGGCCTGTAACATTTATTTTTAAATATCTCAAAAACTATTGCGGTTCAAACGATCAAAATGGAGTTCTTTTGAGTTCATACGATTTGCTAACTAATGGCTGTTTTAAAATTTTGAATTTCCATGGTGGGGGGCTGGTGAAATGGTCGGTCTCTCTGTATATATGCAAATTCTCAATATTATTTTTTAAATATCTCAAAAACTATTGCGGTTCAAACGATAAAAATGGAGTTCATTCCGGTTCATACGATTTACTAACGAATGGCTATTTCGAAATTTTGAATTTCCATGGTGGGGGGGCTGGTGAAATGGTCGGCCTCCTACATTTATATGTAAATTCTCAATATTATTTGTTAAATATCTCAAAAACTATTGCGGTTCAAACGATGAAAATGGAGTTCATTCCTGTTCATACGAATTACTAACGAATGGCTGTTTCGGAATTTTGAATTTCCATGATGGGGGGGTGAAATGATAGGCCTGTAACATTATTTTTTAAATATCTCAAAAACTATTGCGGTTCAAACGATCAAAATGGAGTTCTTTTCAGTTCATACGATTTGCTAACGAATGGCTATTTTGAATTTTTGAATTTCCATGGTGGGGGCTGGTGAAATGGTCGGTCTCTCTGTATATATGCAAATTCTCAATATTATTTTTTAAATATCTCAAAAACTATTGCGGTTCAAATAATAAAATTGGAGTTCATTCCGGTTCATACGATTTACTAACGAATGGCTATTTCGGAATTTTGAATTTCCATGATGAGGGGGTGGGTGAAATGGTAGGCCTGTAACAATCTTTTTAAATACCTCAAAAACTATTGCGGTTCAAACGATGAAAATGGAGTTCTTTTCGGTTCATACGATTTGCTAACGAATGGCTATTTTGAAATTTTGAATTTCCATGGTGGGGGCTGGTGAAATGGTCGGTCTCTCTGTATATATGCAAATTCTCAATATTATTTTTTAAATATTTCAAAAACTATTGCGGTTCAAACGATAAAAAGGGAGTTCATTCCTGCTCATACGATTTACTAACGAATGGCTATTTCGGAATTTTGAATTTCCATGATGAGGGTGGGGGGGGGAATGATAGGCCTGTAACATTTATTTTTAAATATCTCAAAAACTATTGCGGTTCAAACGATCAAAATGGAGTTCTTTTGAGTTCATACGATTTGCTAACTAATGGCTGTTTTAAAATTTTGAATTTCCATGGTGGGGGCTGGTGAAATGGTCGGTCTCTCTGTATATATGCAAATTCTCAATATTATTTTTTAAATATCTCGAAAACTATTGCGGTTCAAACGATAAAAATGGAGTTCATTCCGGTTCATACGATTTACTAACGAATGGCTATTTCGAAATTTTGAATTTCCATGGAGGGGGGCTGGTGAAATGGTCGGCCTCCTACATTTATCTGTAAATTCTCAATATTATTTGTTAAATATCTCAAAAACTATTGCGGTTCAAACGATGAAAATGGAGTTCATTCCTGTTCATACGAATTACTAACAAATGGCTGTTTCGGAATTTTGAATTTCCATGATGAGGGGGGGGGTGAAATGATAGGCCTGTAACATTATTTTTTAAATATCTCAAAAACTATTGCGGTTCAAACGATCAAAATGGAGTTATTTTCAGTTCATACGATTTGCTAACGAATGGCTATTTTGAATTTTTGAATTTCCATGGTGGGGGCTATTGAAATGGTCGGTCTCTCTGTATATATGCAAATTCTCAATATTATTTTTTAAATATCTCGAAAACTATTGCGGTTCAAATGATAAAAATGGAATTCATTCCGGTTCATACGATTTACTAACGAATGGCTATTTCGGAATTTCGAATTTCCATGATGAGGGGGTGGGTGAAATGGTAGGCCTGTAACATTCTTTTTTAAATACCTCAAAAACTATTGCGGTTCAAACGATGAAAATGGAGTTCTTTTCGGTTCATACGATTTGCTAACGAATGGCTATTTTGAAATTTTGAATTTCCATGGTGGGGGCTGGTGAAATGGTCGGTCTCTCTGTATATATGCAAATTCTCAATATTATTTTTTAAATATCTCAAAAACTATTGCGGTTCAAACGATAAAAAGGGAGTTCATTCCTGCTCATACGATTTACTAACGAATGGCTATTTCGGAATTTTGAATTTCCACGATGAGGGCGGGGGGGGGATGATAGGCCTGTAACATTATTTTTTAAATATCTCAAAAACTATTGCGGTTCAAACGATCAAAATGGAGTTCTTTTCAGTTGATACGATTTGCTAAATAATGGCTGTTTTAAAATTTTTGAATTTCCATGGTGGGAGGCTGGTGAAATTGTCGGTCTCTCTGTATATATGCAAATTCTCAATATTATTTTTTAAATATCTCAAAAACTATTGCGGTTCAAACGATAAAAATGGAGTTCATTCCGGTTCATACGATTTACTAACGAATGGCTATTTCGAAATTTTGAATTTCCATGGTGGGGGGGGGGTGGCTGGTGAAATGGTCGGCCTCCTATATTTATATGTAAATTCTCAATATTATTTGTTAAATATCTCAAAAACTATTGCGGTTCAAACGATGAAAATGGAGTTCAATCCTGCTCATACGAATTACTAACGAATGGCCATTTCGGAATTTTGAATTTCCATGATGAGGGGGGGTGAAATGATAGGCCTGTAACATTATTTTTTAAATATCTCAAAAACTATTGCGGTTCAAACGATCAAATGGAGTTCGTTTCAGTTCATACGATTTGCTAACGAATGGCTATTTTGAATTTTTGAATTTCCATGGTGAGGGGCTGGAGAAATGGTCGGTCTCTCTGTATATATGCAAATTCTCAATATTATTTTTGAAATATCTCAAAAACTATTGCGGTTCAAACGATAAAAATGGAGTTCATTCCGGTTCATACGATTTGCTAACGAATGGCTATTTCGGAATTTTGAATTTCCATGGTGGGGGCTGGTGAAATGGTCGGTCTCTCTCTATATATATGCAAATTCTCAAAATTATTTTTTAAATATCTCAAAAACTATTGCGGTTCAAACGATGAAAATGGAGTTCTTTTCGGTTCATACGATTTGCTAACGAATGGCTATTTTGAATTTTTGAATTTCCATGGTGGGGGCTGGTGAAATGGTCGGTCTCTCTGTATATATGCAAATTCTCAATATTATTTTTTAAATATTTCAAAAACTATTGCGGTTCAAACGATAAAAATGGAGTTCATTCCGGTTCATACGATTAGCTAACGAATGGCTATTTTGAAATTTTGAATTTCCATGGTGGGGGGCTGGTGAAATGGTCGGTCTATCTGTATTTATGCAAATTCTCAATATTATTTTTGAAATATCTCAAAAACTATTGCGGTTCAAATGATAAAAATGGAATTCATTCCGGTTCATACGATTTACTAACGAATGGCTATTTCGGAATTTTGAATTTCCATGATGAGGGTGGGTGAAATGGTAGTCCTGTAACATTCTTTTTTAAATATCTCAAAAACTATTGCGGTTCAAACGATAAAAATGGAGTTCTTTTCGGTTCATACGATTTGCTAACGAATGGCTATTTTGAAATTTTGAATTTCCATGGGGGGCTGGTGAAATGGTCGGTCTCTCTGTATATATGCAAATTCTCAATATTATTTTTTAAATATTTCAAAAACTATTGCGGTTCAAACGATAAAAATGGAGTTCATTCCTGTTCATACGATTTACTAACGAATGGCTATTTCGGAATTTTGAATTTCCATGATGAGGGGGGTGAATTGATAGGCCTATAACATTATTTTTTAAATATCTCAAAAACTATTGTGGTTCAAACGATCAAATGGAGTTCGTTTCAGTTCATACGATTTGCTAACGAATGGCTATTTTGAATTTTTGAATTTCCATATTGGGGGGCTGGAGAAATGGTCGGTCTCTCTGTATATATGCAAATTCTCAATATTATTTTTGAAATATCTCAAAAACTATTGCGTTTCAAACGATAAAAATGGAGTTCATTCCGGATCATACGATTTGCTAACGAATGGCTATTTTGAAATTTTGAATTTCCATGGTGGGGGCTGGTGAAATGGTCGGTCTCTCTGTATATATGCAAATTCTCAATATTATTTTTTAAATATCTCGAAAACTATTGCGGTTCAAATGATAAAAATGGAATTCAATCCGGTTCATACGATTTACTAACGAATGGCTGTTTCGGAATTTCGAATTTCCATGATGAGGGGTTGGGTGAAATGGTAGGCCTGTAACATTCTTTTTTAAGTACCTCAAAAACTATTGCGGTTCAAACGATGAAAATGGAGTTCTTTTCGGTTCATACGATTTGCTAACGAATGGCTATTTTGAATTTTTGAATTTCCATGGTGGGGGGCTGGTGAAATGGTCGGTCTCTTTGTATATATGCAAATTCTCAATATTATTTTTTAAATATTTCAAAAACTATTGCGGTTCAAACGATAAAAAGGGAGTTCATTCCTGCTCATACGATTTACTAACGAATGGCTATTTCGGAATTTTGAATTTCCATGATGAGGGTGGGGGGGGGGGGGAATGATAGGCCTGTAACATTTATTTTTAAATATCTCAAAAACTATTGCGGTTCAAACGATCAAAATGGAGTTCTTTTGAGTTCATACGATTTGCTAACTAATGGCTGTTTTAAAATTTTGAATTTCCATGGTGGGGGCTGGTGAAATGGTCGGTCTCTCTGTATATATGCAAATTCTTAATATTATTTTTTAAATATCTCGAAAACTATTGCGGTTCAAACGATAAAAATGGAGTTCATTCCGGTTCATACGATTTACTAACGAATGGCTATTTCGAAATTTTGAATTTCCATGGAGGGGGCTGGTGAAATGGTCGGCCTCCTACATTTATCTGTAAATTCTCAATATTATTTGTTAAATATCTCAAAAACTATTGCGGTTCAAACGATGAAAATGGAGTTCATTCCTGTTCATACGAATTACTAACAAATGGCTGTTTCGGAATTTTGAATTTCCATGATGAGGGGGGGGGGGGGGTGAAATGATAGGCCTGTAACATTATTTTTTAAATATCTCAAAAACTATTGCGGTTCAAACGATCAAAATGGAGTTATTTTCAGTTCATACGATTTGCTAACGAATGGCTATTTTGAATTTTTGAATTTCCATGGTGGGGGCTATTGAAATGGTCGGTCTCTCTGTATATATGCAAATTCTCAATATTATTTTTTAAATATCTCGAAAACTATTGCGGTTCAAATGATAAAAATGGAATTCATTCCGGTTCATACGATTTACTAACGAATGGCTATTTCGGAATTTCGAATTTCCATGATGAGGGGGTGGGTGAAATGGTAGGCCTGTAACATTCTTTTTTAAATACCTCAAAAACTATTGCGGTTCAAACGATGAAAATGGAGTTCTTTTCGGTTCATACGATTTGCTAACGAATGGCTATTTTGAAATTTTGAATTTCCATGGTGGGGGGCTGGTGAAATGGTCGGTCTCTCTGTATATATGCAAATTCTCAATATTATTTTTTAAATATCTCAAAAACTATTGCGGTTCAAACGATAAAAGGGAGTTCATTCCTGCTCATACGATTTACTAACGAATGGCTATTTCGGAATTTTGAATTTCCACGATGAGGGCGGGGGGGGGATGATAGGCCTGTAACATTATTTTTTAAATATCTCAAAAACTATTGCGGTTCAAACGATCAAAATGGAGTTCTTTTCAGTTGATACCATTTGCTAAATAATGGCTGTTTTAAAATTTTTGAATTTCCATGGTGGGAGGCTGGTGAAATTGTCGGTCTCTCTGCATATATGCAAATTCTCAATATTATTTTTTAAATATCTCAAAAACTATTGCGGTTCAAACTATAAAAATGGAGTTCATTACGGTTCATACGATTTACTAACGAATGGCTATTTCGAAATTTTGAATTTCCATGGTGGGGGGGGTGGCTGGTGAAATGGTCGGCCTCCTATATTTATATGTAAATTCTCAATATTATTTGTTAAATATCTCAAAAACTATTGCGGTTCAAACGATAAAAAGGGAGTTCAATCCTGCTCATACGATTTACTAACGAATGGCCATTTCGGAATTTTGAATTTCCATGATGAGGGGGGGGGGGAATGATAGGCCTGTAACATTATTTTTTAAATATCTCAAAAACTATTGCGGTTCAAACGATCAAATGGAGTTCGTTTCAGTTCATACGATTTGCTAACGAATGGCTATTTTGAATTTTTGAATTTCCATGGTGGGGGGCTGGAGAAATGGTCGGTCTCTCTGTATATATGCAAATTCTCAATATTATTTTTGAAATATCTCAAAAGCTATTGCGTTTCAATCGATAAAAATGGAGTTCATTCCGGTTCATACGATTTGCTAACGAATGGCTATTTCGGAATTTTGAATTTCCATGATGAAGTGGGTGGGTAAAATGGTAGGCCTGTAACATTCTTTTTAAATACCTCAAAAACTTTTGCGGTTCAAACAATGAAAATGGAGTTCTTTTCGGTTCATACGATTTGCTAACGAATGGCTATTTTGAATTTTTGAATTTCCATGGTGGGGGGCTGGTGAAATGGTCGGTCTATCTGTATATATGCAAATTCTCAATATTATTTTTGAAATATCTCAAAAACTATTGCGGTTCAAATGATAAAAATGGAATTCATTCCGGTTCATACGATTTACTAACGAATGGCTATTTCGGAATTTTGAATTTCCATGATGAGGGGGTGGGTGAAATGGTAGTCCTGTAACATTCTTTTTTAAATATCTCAAAAGCTATTGCGGTTCAAACGATAAAAGTGGAGTTCATTCCGGTCCATACGATTTGCTAACGAATGGCTATTTTGAAATTTTGAATTTCCATGGGGGGGGGGGGGGGCTGGTGAAATGGTCGGTCTTTCTGTATATATGCAAATTCTCAATATTATTTTTTAAATATTTCAAAAACTACTGCGGTTAAAACTATAAAAAGGGAGTTCATTCCTGCTCATACGATTTACTAACGAATGGCTATTTCGGAATTTTGAATTTCCACGATGAGGGGGGGGGGATGATAGGCCTGTAACATTATTTTTTAAATATCTCAAAAACTATTGCGGTTCAAACGATCAAAATGGAGTTCTTTTCAGTTGATACAATTTGCTAAATAATGGCTGTTTTAAAATTTTGAATTTCCATGGTGGGGGCTGGTGAAATTGTCGGTCTCTCTGTATATATGCAAATTCTCAATATTATTTTTTAAATATCTCAAAAACTATTGCGGTTCAAACGATAAAAATGGAGTTCATTCCGGTTCATACGATTTACTAACGAATGGCTATTTCGAAATTTTGAATTTCCATGGTGGGGGGGGGCTGGTGAAATGGTCGGCCTCCTATATTTATATGTAAATTCTCAATATTATTTGTTAAATATCTCAAAAACTATTGCGGTTCAAACGATGAAAATGGAGTTCATTCCTGTTCATACGAATTACTAACGAATGGCTATTTCGGAATTTTGAATTTCCACGATGAGGGCGGGGGGGGATGATAGGCCTGTAACATTATTTTTTAAATATCTCAAAAACTATTGCGGTTCAAACGATCAAAATGGAGTTCTTTTCAGTTGATACAATTTGCTAAATAATGGCAGTTTTAAAATTTTGAATTTCCATGGTGGGGGGCTGGTGAAATTGTCGGTCTCTCTGTATATATGCAAATTCTCAAAATTATTTTTTATATATCTCAAAAACTATTGCGGTTCAAACGATGAAAATGGAGTTCTTTTCGGTTCATACGATTTGCTAACGAATGGCTATTTTGAAATTTTGAATTTCCATGGTGGGGGCTGGTGAAATGGTCGGTCTCTCTGTATATATGCAAATTCTCAATATTATTTTTTAAATATTTCAAAAACTATTGCGGTTCAAACGATAAAAAGGGAGTTCATTCCTGCTCATACGATTTACTAACGAATGGCTATTTCGGAATTTTGAATTTCCATGATGAGGGGGGTGAAATGATAGGCCTGTAACATTATTTTTTAAATATCTCAAAAGCTATTGCGGTTCAAACGATCAAAATGGAGTTATTCTCAGTTCATACGATTTGCTAACGAATGAATATTTTGAATTTTTGAATTTCCATGATGGGTGGGCTGGTGAAATGGTCGGTCTCTCTCTATATATGCAAATTCTCAATATTATTTTTTAAATATCTCAAAAGCTATTGCGGTTCAAACGATAAAAGTGGAGTTCATTCCGGTCCATACGATTTACTAACGAATGGCTATTTCGAAATTTTGAATTTCCACGGTAGGGGGTGGGGGCTGGTGAAATGATCGGACTCCTATATTTATATGTAAATTCTCAATATTATTTGTTAAATATCTCAAAAACTATTGCGGTTCAAACGATGAAAATGGAGTTCATTCCTGTTCATACGAATTACAAACGAATGGTTATTTCGGAATTTTGAATTTCCATGACAAGGGGGGGGGTGAAATGATAGGCCTGTAACATTATTTTTTAAATATCTCAAAAACTATTGCGGTTCAAACAATCAAATGGAGTTCGTTTCAGTTCATACGATTTGCTAACGAATGGCTATTTTGTATTTTTGAATTTCCATATTGGGGGGCTATAGAAATGGTCGGTCTCTCTGTATATATGCAAATTCTCAATATTATTTTTGAAATATCTCAAAAGCTATTGCGTTTCAAACGATAAAAATGGAGTTCATTCCGGTTCATACGATTTGCTAACGAATGGCTATTTTGAAATTTTGAATTTCCATGGTGGGGGCTGGTGAAATGGTCGGTCTCTCTGTATATATGCGAATTCTCAATATTATTTTTTAAATATCTCGAAAACTATTGCGGTTCAAATAATAAAAATGGAATTCATTCCGGTTCATACGATTTACTAACGAATGGCTATTTCGGAATTTTGAATTTCCATGATGAAGGGGTGGGTAAAATGGTAGGCCTGTAACATTCTTTTTTAAATACCTCAAAAACTATTGCGGTTCAAACAATGAAAATGGAGTTCTTTTCGGTTCATACGATTTGCTAACGAATGGCTATTTTGAATTTTTGAATTTCCATGGTGGGGGCTGGTGAAATGGTCGGTCTCTCTGTATATATGCAAATTCTCAATATTATTTTTTAAATATTTCAAAAACAATTGCGGTTTAAACGATAAAAATGGAGTTCATTCCGGTTCATACGATTTAGTAACGAATGGCTATATCGAAATTTTGAATTTCCATGGTGGGGGGGGGGCTATTGAAATGGTCGGCCTCCTACATTTTTATGTAAATTCTCAATATTATTTGTTAAATATCTCAAAAACTATTGCGGTTCAAACGATGAAAATGGAGTTCATTCCTGTTGATACGAATTACTAACAAATGGCTGTTTCGGAATTTTGAATTTCCATGATGAGGGGGGGGGGTGAAATGATAGGCCTATAACATTATTTTTCAAATATCTCAAAAACTATTGTGGTTCAAACGATCAAATGGAGTTCGTTTCAGTTCATACGATTTGCTAACGAATGGCTATTTTGAAATTTTGAATTTCCGTATTGGCGGGCTGGAGAAATGGTAGGTCTCTCTGTATATATGCAAATTCTCAATATTATTTTTGAAATATCTCAAAAACTATTGCGTTTCAAACGATAAAAATGGAGTTCATTCCGGATCATACGATTTGCTAACGAATGGCTATTTTGAAATTTTGAATTTCCATGGTGGGGGCTGGTGAAATGGTCGGTCTCTCTGTATATATGCAAATTCTCAATATTATTTTTGAAATATCTCAAAAACTATTGCGGTTCAAATAATAAAATTGGAATTCATTCCGGTTCATACGATTTACTAACGAATGGCTATTTCGGAATTTTGAATTTCCATGATGAGGGGGTGGGTGAAATGGTAGGCCTGTAACATTCTTTTTTAAATACCTCAAAAACTATTGCGGTTCAAACGATGAAAATGGAGTTCTTTTCGGTTCATACGATTTGCTAACGAATGGCTATTTTGAAATTTTGAATTTCCATGGTGGGGGGCTGGTGAAATGGTCGGTCTCTCTGTATATATGCAAATTCTCAATATTATTTTTTAAATATTTCAAAAACTATTGCGGTTCAGACGATAAAAAGGGAGTTCATTCCTGCTCATACGATTTACTAACGAATGGCTATTTCGGAATTTTGAATTTCCATGATGAGGGGGGGGGGGGGGGAATGATAGGCCTGTAACATTTATTTTTAAATATCTCAAAAACTATTGCGGTTCAAACGATCAAAATGAAGTTCTTTTGAGTTCATACGATTTGCTAACTAATGGCTGTTTTAAAATTTTGAATTTCCATGGTGGGGGGCTGGTGAAATGGTCGGTCTCTCTGTATATATGCAAATTCTTAATATTATTTTTTTAATATCTCGAAAACTATTGCGGTTCAAACGATAAAAATGGAGTTCATTCCGGTTCATACGATTTACTAACGAATGGCTATTTCGAAATTTTGAATTTCCATGGAGGGGCTGGTGAAATGGTCGGCCTCCTACATTTATCTGTAAATTCTCAATATTATTTGTTAAATATCTCAAAAACTATTGCGGTTCAAACGATGAAAATGGAGTTCATTCCTGTTCATACGAATTACTAACAAATGGCTGTTTCGGAATTTTGAATTTCCATGATGGGGGGGTGAAATGATAGGCCTGTAACATTATTTTTTAAATATCTCAAAAACTATTGCGGTTCAAACGATCAAAATGGAGTTCTTTTCGGTTCATACGATTTGCTAACGAATGGCTATTTTGAATTTTTGAATTTCCATGGTGGGGGCTGGTGAAATGGTCGGTCTCTTTGTATATATGCAAATTCTCAATATTATTTTTGAAATATCTCAAAAACTATTGCGGTTCAAATAATAAAATTGGAATTCATTCCGGTTCATACGATTTACTAACGAATGGCTATTTCGGAATTTTGAATTTCCATGATGAGGGGGTGGGTGAAATGGTCGGTCTCCTATATTTATATGTAAATTCTCAATATTATTTTTAAATACCTCAAAAACTATTGCGGTTCAAACGATGAAAATGGAGTTCTTTTCGGTTCATACGATTTGCTAACGAATGGCTATTTTGAAATTTTGAATTTCCATGGTGGGGGGCTGGTGAAATGGTCGGTCTCTCTGTATATATGCAAATTCTCAATATTATTTTTTAAATATTTCAAAAACTATTGCGGTTCAAACGATAAAAGGGAGTTCATTCCTGCTCATACGATTTACTAACGAATGGCTATTTCGGAATTTTGAATTTCCATGATGAGGGTGGGGGGGGAATGATAGGCCTGTAACATTTATTTTTAAATATCTCAAAAACTATTGCGGTTCAAACGATCAAAATGGAGTTCTTTTGAGTTCATACGATTTGCTAACTAATGGCTGTTTTAAAATTTTGAATTTCCATGGTGGGGGCTGGTGAAATGGTCGGTCTCTCTGTATATATGCAAATTCTTAATATTATTTTTTAAATATCTCGAAAACTATTGCGGTTCAAACGATAAAAATGGAGTTCATTCCGGTTCATACGATTTACTAACGAATGGCTATTTCGAAATTTTGAATTTCCATGGAGGGGGGCTGGTGAAATGGTCGGCCTCCTACATTTATCTGTAAATTCTCAATATTATTTGTTAAATATCTCAAAAACTATTGCGGTTCAAACGATGAAAATGGAGTTCATTCCTGTTCATACGAATTACTAACAAATGGCTGTTTCGGAATTTTGAATTTCCATGATGAGGGGGGGGGTGAAATGATAGGCCTGTAACATTATTTTTTAAATATCTCAAAAACTATTGCGGTTCAAACGATCAAAATGGAGTTATTTTCAGTTCATACGATTTGCTAACGAATGGCTATTTTGAATTTTTGAATTTCCATGGTGGGGGCTATTGAAATGGTCGGTCTCTCTGTATATATGCAAATTCTCAATATTATTTTTTAAATATCTCGAAAACTATTGCGGTTCAAATGATAAAAATGGAATTCATTCCGGTTCATACGATTTACTAACGAATGGCTATTTCGGAATTTCGAATTTCCATGATGAGGGGGTGGGTGAAATGGTAGGCCTGTAACATTCTTTTTTAAATACCTCAAAAACTATTGCGGTTCAAACGATGAAAATGGAGTTCTTTTCGGTTCATACGATTTGCTAACGAATGGCTATTTTGAAATTTTGAATTTCCATGGTGGGGGGCTGGTAAAATGGTCGGTCTCTCTGTATATATGCAAATTCTCAATATTATTTTTTAAATATCTCAAAAACTATTGCGGTTCAAACGATAAAAAGGGAGTTCATTCCTGCTCATACGATTTACTAACGAATGGCTATTTCGGAATTTTGAATTTCCACGATGAGGGCGGGGGGGGGGGATGATAGGCCTGTAACATTATTTTTTAAATATCTCAAAAACTATTGCGGTTCAAACGATCAAAATGGAGTTCTTTTCAGTTGATACCATTTGCTAAATAATGGCTGTTTTAAAATTTTGAATTTCCATGGTGGGAGGCTGGTGAAATTGTCGGTCTCTCTGCATATATGCAAATTCTCAATATTATTTTTTAAATATCTCAAAAACTATTGCGGTTCAAACTATAAAAATGGAGTTCATTACGGTTCATACGATTTACTAACGAATGGCTATTTCGAAATTTTGAATTTCCATGGTGGGGGGGGGGGTGGCTGGTGAAATGGTCGGCCTCCTATATTTATATGTAAATTCTCAATATTATTTGTTAAATATCTCAAAAACTATTGCGGTTCAAACGATAAAAAGGGAGTTCAATCCTGCTCATACGATTTACTAACGAATGGCCATTTCGGAATTTTGAATTTCCATGATGAGGGGGGGGGGGAATGATAGGCCTGTAACATTATTTTTTAAATATCTCAAAAACTATTGCGGTTCAAACGATCAAATGGAGTTCGTTTCAGTTCATACGATTTGCTAACGAATGGCTATTTTGAATTTTTGAATTTCCATGGTGGGGGCTGGAGAAATGGTCGGTCTCTCTGTATATATGCAAATTCTCAATATTATTTTTGAAATATCTCAAAAGCTATTGCGTTTCAATCGATAAAAATGGAGTTCATTCCGGTTCATACGATTTGCTAACGAATGGCTATTTCGGAATTTTGAATTTCCATGATGAAGTGGGTGGGTAAAATGGTCGGTCTCTCTATATATGCAAATTCTCAAATTCTTTTTTAAATACCTCAAAAACTTTTGCGGTTCAAACAATGAAAATGGAGTTCTTTTCGGTTCATACGATTTGCTAACGAATGGCTATTTTGAATTTTTGAATTTCCATGGTGGGGGGCTGGTGAAATGGTCGGTCTCTCTGTATATATGCAAATTCTCAATATTATTTTTTAAATATTTCAAAAACTATTGCGGTTCAAACGATAAAAATGGAGTTCATTCCGGTTCATACGATTAGCTAACGAATGGCTATTTTGAAATTTTGAATTTCCATGGTGGGGGGCTGGTGAAATGGTCGGTCTATCTGTATTTATGCAAATTCTCAATTTTATTTTTGAAATATCTCAAAAACTATTGCGGTTCAAATGATAAAAATGGAATTCATTCCGGTTCATACGATTTACTAACGAATGGCTATTTCGGAATTTTGAATTTCCATGATGAGGGGGTGGGTGAAATGGTAGTCCTGTAACATTCTTTTTTAAATATCTCAAAAGCTATTGCGGTTCAAACGATAAAAGTGGAGTTCATTCCGGTCCATACGATTTGCTAACGAATGGCTATTTTGAAATTTTGAATTTCCATGGGGGGGGGGGGGGGGGGGCTGGTGAAGTGAATTCGGTCTTTCTGTATATATGCAAATTCTCAATATTATTTTTTAAATATTTCAAAAACTATTGCGGTTCAAACTATAAAAAGGAGTTCATTCCTGCTCATACGATTTACTAACGAATGGCTATTTCGGAATTTTGAATTTCCACGATGAGGGCGGGGGGATGATAGGCCTGTAACATTATTTTTTAAATATCTCAAAAACTATTGCGGTTCAAACGATCAAAATGGAGTTCTTTTCAGTTGATACAATTTGCTAAATAATGGCTGTTTTAAAATTTTGAATTTCCATGGTGGGGGGCTGGTGAAATTGTCGGTCTCTCTGTATATATGCAAATTCTCAATATTATTTTTTAAATATCTCAAAAACTATTGCGGTTCAAACGATAAAAATGGAGTTCATTCCGGTTCATACGATTTACTAACGAATGGCTATTTCGAAATTTTGAATTTCCATTGTGGGGGGGGGGGGGCTGGTGAAATGGTCGGTCTCTCTGTATATATGCAAATTCTCAATATTATTTTTTAAATATCTCAAAAACTATTGCGGTTCAAACGATGAAAATGGAGTTCATTCCTGTTCATACGAATTACTAACGAATGGCTATTTCGGAATTTTTGAATTTCCATGATGAGGGCGGGGGGGGATGATAGGCCTGTAACATTATTTTTTAAATATCTCAAAAACTATTGCGGTTCAAACGATCAAAATGGAGTTCTTTTCAGTTGATACGATTTGCTAAATAATGGCAGTTTTAAAATTTTGAATTTCCATGGTGGGGGGCTGGTGAAATTGTCGGTCTCTCTGTATATATGCAAATTCTCAAAATTATTTTTTATATATCTCAAAAACTATTGCGGTTCAAACGATGAAAATGGAGTTCTTTTCGGTTCATACGATTTGCTAACGAATGGCTATTTTGAAATTTTGAATTTCTATGGTGGGGGGCTGGTGAAATGGTCGGTCTCTCTGTATATATGCAAATTCTCAATATTATTTTTTAAATATTTCAAAAACTATTGCGGTTCAAACGATAAAAAGGAGTTCATTCCTGCTCATACGATTTACTAACGAATGCCTATTTCGGAATTTTGAATTTCCATGATGAGGGGGGGTGAAATGATAGGCCTGTAACATTATTTTTTAAATATCTCAAAAGCTATTGCGGTTCAAACGATCAAAATGGAGTTATTCTCAGTTCATACGATTTGCTAACGAATGGAGATTTTGAATTTTTGAATTTCCATGATGGGTGGGCTGCTGAAATGGTCGGTCTCTCTGTATATATGCAAATTCTCAATATTATTTTTTAAATATCTCCAAAGCTATTGCGGTTCAAACGATAAAAGTGGAGTTCATTCCGGTCCATACGATTTACTAACGAATGGCTATTTCGAAATTTTGAATTTCCACGGTAGGGGTGGGGGCTGGTGAAATGGTCGGACTCCTATATTTATATGTAAATTCTCAATATTATTTGTTAAATATCTCTAAAACTATTGCGGTTCAAACGATGAAAATGGAGTTCATTCCTGTTCATACGAATTACAAACGAATGGCTATTTCGGAATTTTTGAATTTCCATGACAAGGGAGGGGTGAAATGATAGGCCTGTAACATTATTTTTTAAATATCTCAAAAACTATTGCGGTTCAAACAATCAAATGGAGTTCGTTTCAGTTCATACGATTTGCTAACGAATGGCTATTTTGTATTTTTGAATTTCCATGATGGGGGGGGGGCTGGAGAAATGGTCGGTCTCTCTGTATATATGCAAATTCTCAATATTATTTTTGAAATATCTCGAAAACTATTGCGGTTCAAACGATAAAAATGGAGTTCATTCCGGTTCATACGATTTACTAACGAATGGCTATTTCGAAATTTTGAATTTCCATGGAGGTGGGGCTGGTGAAATGGTCGGCCTCCTACATTTATCTGTAAATTCTCAATATTATTTGTTAAATATCTCAAAAACTATTGCGGTTCAAACGATGAAAATGGAGTTCATTCCTGTTCATACGAATTACTAACAAATGGCTGTTTCGGAATTTTGAATTTCCATAATGGGGGGGTGAAATGATAGGCCTGTAACATTATTTTTTAAATATCTCAAAAACTATTGCGGTTCAAACGATCAAAATGGAGTTCTTTTTCGGTTCATACGATTTGCTAACGAATGGCTATTTTGAATTTTTGAATTTCCATGGTGGGGGCTATTGAAATGGTCGGTCTCTCTGTATATATGCAAATTCTCAATATTATTTTTTAAATATCTCGAAAACTATTGCGGTTCAAATGATAAAAATGGAATTCATTCCGGTTCATACGATTTACTAACGAATGGCTATTTCGGAATTTTGAATTTCCACGATGAGGGCAGGGGGGGGATGATAGGCCTGTAACATTATTTTTTAAATATCTCAAAAACTATTGCGGTTCAAACGATCAAAATGGAGTTCTTTTCAGTTGATACCATTTGCTAAATAATGGCTGTTTTAAAATTTTTGAATTTCCATGGTGGGGGGCTGGTGAAATTGTCGGTCTCTCTGCATATATGCAAATTCTCAATATTATTTTTTAAATATCTCAAAAACTATTGCGGTTCAAACTATAAAAATGGAGTTCATTCCGGTTCATACGATTTACTAACGAATGGCTATTTCGAAATTTTGAATTTCCATGGTGGGGGGGGGGGGGGCTGGTGAAATGGTCGGCCTCCTATATTTATATGTAAATTCTCAATATTATTTGTTAAATATCTCAAAAACTATTGCGGTTCAAACAATAAAAAGGGAGTTCAATCCTGCTCATACGATTTACTAACGAATGGCTATTTCGGAATTTTGAATTTCCATGATGAGGGGGGGGGGGGGAATTATAGGCCTGTAACATTATTTTTTAAATATCTCAAAAACTATTGCGGTTCAAACGATGAAAATGGAGTTCTTTTCGGTTCATACGATTTGCTAACGAATGGCTATTTTGAAATTTTGAATTTCCATGGTGGGGGGCTGGTGAAATGGTCGGTCTCTCTGTATATATGCAAATTCTCAATATTATTTTTTAAATATCTCAAAATCTATTGCGGTTCAAACGATGAAAATGGAGTTCTTTTCGGTTCATACGATTTACTAACGAATGGCTATTTCGGAATTTTGAATTTCCATGATGAGGGGGGGTGAAATGATAGGCCTGTAACATTATTTTTTAAATATCTCAAAAGCTATTGCGGTTCAAACGATCAAAATAGAGTTATTTTCAGTTCATACGATTTGCTAACGAATGGATATTTTGAATTTTTGAATTTCCATGATGGGGGGCTGTTGAAATGGTCGGTCTCTCTGTATATATGCAAATTCTCAATATTATTTTTTAAATATCTCAAAAGCTATTGCGGTTCAAACGATAAAAGTGGAGTTCATTCCGGTCCATACGATTTACTAACGAATGGCTATTTCGAAATTTTGAATTTCCACGGTAGGGGGTGGGGGCTGCTGAAAAGGTCGGACTCCCATATTTATATGTAAATTCTCAATATTATTTGTTAAATATCTCAAAAACTATTGCGGTTCAAACGATGAAAATGGAGTTCATTCCTGTTCATACGATTTACTAACGAATGGCTATTTCTGAATTTTTGAATTTCCATGACAAGGGGGGTGAAATGATAGGCCTGTAACATTATTTTTTAAATATCTCAAAAACTATTGCGGTTCAAACGATCAAATGGAGTTCGTTTCAGTTCATACGATTTGCTAACGAATGGCTATTTTGAATTTTTGAATTTCCATATTGGGGGCTGGAGAAATGGTCGGTCTCTCTGTATATATGCAAATTCTCAATATTATTTTTGAAATATCTCAAAAGCTATTGCGTTTCAAACGATAAAAATGGAGTTCATTCCGGTTCATACGATTTGCTAACGAATGGCTATTTCGGAATTTTGAATTTCCATGATGAAGGGGTGGGTAAAATGGTAGGCCTGTAACATTCTTTTTTAAATACCTCAAAAACTATTGCGGTTCAAACAATGAAAATGGAGTTCTTTTCGGTTCATACGATTTGCTAACGAATGGCTATTTTGAATTTTTGAATTTCCATGGTGGGGGCTGGTGAAATGGTCGGTCTCTCTGTATATATGCAAATTCTCAATATTATTTTTTAAATATTTCAAAAACTATTGCGGTTCAAACGATAAAAATGGAGTTCATTCCGGTTCATACGATTAGCTAACGAATGGCTATTTTGAAATTTTGAATTTCCATGGTGGGGGCTGGTGAAATGGTCGGTCTATCTGTATATATGCAAATTCTCAATATTATTTTTGAAATATCTCAAAAACTATTGCGGTTCAAATGATAAAAATGGAATTCATTCCGGTTCATACGATTTACTAACGAATGGCTATTTCGGAATTTTGAATTTCCATGATGAGGGGGTGTGAAATGGTAGTCCTGTAACATTCTTTTTTAAATATCTCAAAAGCTATTGCGGTTCAAACGATAAAAGTGGAGTTCATTCCGGTCCATACGATTTGCTAACGAATGGCTATTTTGAAATTTTGAATTTCCATGGGGGGGGGGGGCTGGTGAAATGGTCGGTCTTTCTGTAAATATGCAAATTCTCAATATTATTTTTTAAATATTTCAAAAACTACTGCGGTTCAAACTATAAAAAATGAGTTCATTCCTGCTCATACGATTTACTAACGAATGGCTATTTCGGAATTTTGAATTTCCACGATGAGGGCGGGGGGGGGATGATAGGCCTGTAACATTATTTTTTAAATATCTCAAAAACTATTGCGGTTCAAACGATCAAAATGGAGTTCTTTTCAGTTGATACAATTTGCTAAATAATGGCTGTTTTAAAATTTTGAATTTCCATGGTGGGGGGCTGGTGAAATTGTCGGTCTCTCTGTATATATGCAAATTCTCAATATTATTTTTTAAATATCTCAAAAACTATTGCGGTTCAAACGATAAAAATGGAGTTCATTCCGGTTCATACGATTTACTAACGAATGGCTATTTCGAAATTTTGAATTTCCATGGTGGGGGGGGGGGGGGCTGGTGAAATGGTCGGCCTCCTATATTTATATGTAAATTCTCAATATTATTTGTTAAATATCTCAAAAACTATTGCGGTTCAAACGATGAAAATGGAGTTCATTCCTGTTCATACGAATTACTAACGAATGGCTATTTCGGAATTTTGAATTTCCACGATGAGGGCGGGGGGGATGATAGGCCTGTAACATTATTTTTTAAATATCTCAAAAACTATTGCGGTTCAAACGATCAAAATGGATTTCTTTTCAGTTGATACAATTTGCTAAATAATGGCAGTTTTAAAATTTTGAATTTCCATGGTGGGGGCTGGTGAAATTGTCGGTCTCTCTGTATATATGCAAATTCTCAAAATTATTTTTTATATATCTCAAAAACTATTGCGGTTCAAACGATGAAAATGGAGTTCTTTTCGGTTCATACGATTTGCTAACGAATGGCTATTTTGAAATTTTGAATTTCCATGGTGGGGGGCTGGTGAAATGGTCGGTCTCTCTGTATATATGCAAATTCTCAATATTATTTTTTAAATATTTCAAAAACTATTGCGGTTCAAACGATAAAAAGGGAGTTCATTCCTGCTCATACGATTTACTAACGAATGGCTATTTCGGAATTTTGAATTTCCATGATGAGGGGGGGGTGAAATGATAGGCCTGTAACATTATTTTTTAAATATCTCAAAAGCTATTGCGGTTCAAACGATCAAAATGGAGTTATTCTCAGTTCATACGATTTGCTAACGAATGGATATTTTGAATTTTTGAATTTCCATGATGGGTGGGCTGGTGAAATGGTCGGTCTCTCTGTATATATGCAAATTCTCAATATTATTTTTTAAATATCTCAAAAGCTATTGCGGTTCAAACGATAAAAGTTTAGTTCATTCCGGTCCATACGATTTACTAACGAATGGCTATTTCGAAATTTTGAATTTCCACGGTAAGGGGTCGGGGCTGGTGAAATGGTCGGACTCCTATATTTATATGTAAATTCTCAATATTATTTGTTAAATATCTCAAAAACTATTGCGGTTCAAACGATGAAAATGGAGTTCATTCCTGTTCATACGAATTACAAACGAATGGCTATTTCGGAATTTTGAATTTCCATGACAAGGGTGGGGGGTGAAATGATAGGCCTGTAACATTATTTTTTAAATATCTCAAAAACTATTGCGGTTCAAACAATCAAATGGAGTTCTTTTCAGTGCATACGATTTGCTAACGAATGGCTATTTTGTATTTTTGAATTTCCATGGTGGGGGGCTGGAGAAATGGTCGGTCTCTCTGTATATATGCAAATTCTCAATATTATTTTTGAAATATCTCGAAAACTATTGCGGTTCAAACGATAAAAATGGAGTTCATTCCGGTTCATACGATTTACTAACGAATGGCTATTTCGGAATTTTGAATTTCCATGGAGGTGGGGCTGGTGAAATGGTCGGCCTCCTACATTTATCTGTAAATTCTCAATATTATTTGTTAAATATCTCAAAAACTATTGCGGTTCAAACGATGAAAATGGAGTTCATTCCTGTTCATACGAATTACTAACAAATGGCTGTTTCGGAATTTTGAATTTCCATGATGGGGGGGTGAAATGATAGGCCTGTAACATTATTTTTTAAATATCTCAAAAACTATTGCGGTTCAAACGATCAAAATGGAGTTATTTTCAGTTCATACGATTTGCTAACGAATGGCTATTTTGAAATTTTGAATTTCCATGGTGGGGGCTATTGAAATGGTCGGTCTCTCTGTATATATGCAAATTCTCAATATTATTTTTTAAATATCTCGAAAACTATTGCGGTTCAAATGATAAAAATGGAATTCATTCCGGTTCATACGATTTACTAACGAATGGCTATTTCGGAATTTTGAATTTCCATGATGAGGGGGATGTGAAATGATAGGCCTGTAACATTATTTTTTAAATATCTCAAAAGCTATTGCGGTTCAAACGATCAAAATGGAGTTATTTTCAGTTCATACGATTTGCTAACGAATGGATATTTTGAATTTTTGAATTTCCATGATGGGGGGGCTGGTGAAATGGTCGGTCTTTCTGTATATATGCAAATTCTCAATATTATTTTTTAAATATCTCAAAAGCTATTGCGGTTCAAACGATAAAAGTGGAGTTCATTCCGGTCCATACGATTTACTAACGAATGGCTATTTCGAAATTTTGAATTTCCACGGTAGGGAGGTGGGGGCTGCTGAAAAGGTCGGACTCCTATATTTATATGTAAATTCTCAATATTATTTGTTAAATATCTCAAAAACTATTGCGGTTCAAACGATGAAAATGTAGTTCATTCCTGTTCATACGAATTACTAACGAATGGCTATTTCGGAATTTTGAATTTCCATGACAAGGGGGGTGAAATGATAGGCCTGTAACATTATTTTTTAAATATCTCAAAAACTATTGCGGTTCAAACGATCAAATGGAGTTCGTTTCAGTTCATACGATTTGCTAACGAATGGCTATTTTGAATTTTTGAATTTCCATGATGGGGGGCTGGAGAAATGGTCGGTCTCTCTGTATATATGCAAATTCTCAATATTATTTTTGAAATATCTCAAAAGCTATTGCGTTTTAAACGATAAAAATGGAGTTCATTCCGGTTCATACGATTTGCTAACGAATGGCTATTTCGGAATTTTGAATTTCCATGATGAAGGGGTGGGTAAAATGGTCGGTCTCTCTGTATATATGCAAAATTCTCAATATTATTTTTTAAATACCTCAAAAACTATTGCGGTTCAAACAATGAAAATGGAGTTCTTTTCGGTTCATACGATTTGCTAACGAATGGCTATTTTGAATTTTTGAATTTCCATGGTGAGGGGGCTGGTGAAATGGTCGGTCTCTCTGTATATATGCAAATTCTCAATATTATTTTTTAAATATTTCAAAAACTATTGCGGTTCAAACGATAAAAATGGAGTTCATTCCGGTTCATACGATTAGCTAACGAATGTCTATTTTGAAATTTTGAATTTCCATGGTGGGGTGCTGGTGAAATGGTCGGTCTATCTGTATATATGCAAATTCTCAATATTATTTTTGAAATATCTCAAAAACTATTGCGGTTCAAATGATAAAAATGGAATTCATTCCGGTTCATACGATTTACTAACGAATGGCTATTTCGGAATTTTGAATTTCCATGATGAGGGGGGGGGGGTGAAATGGTAGTCCTGTAACATTCTTTTTTAAATATCTCAAAAGCTATTGCGGTTCAAACGATAAAAGTGGAGTTCATTCCGGTCCATACGATTTGCTAACGAATGGCTATTTTGAAATTTTGAATTTCCATGGGGGGGGGCTGGTGAAATGGTCGGTCTTTCTGTATATATGCAAATTCTCAATATTATTTTTTAAATATTTCAAAAAACTACTGCGGTTCAAACTATAAAAAATGAGTTCATTCCTGCTCATACGATTTACTAACGAATGGCTATTTCGGAATTTTGAATTTCCACGATGAGGGCGGGGGGATGATAGGCCTGTAACATTATTTTTTAAATATCTCAAAAACTATTGCGGTTCAAACGATCAAAATGGAGTTCTTTTCAGTTGATACAATTTGCTAAATAATGGCTGTTTTAAAATTTTGAATTTCCATGGTGGGGGGCTGGTGAAATTGTCGGTCTCTCTGTATATATGCAAATTCTCAATATTATTTTTTAAATATCTCAAAAACTATTGCGGTTCAAACGATAAAAATGGAGTTCATTCCGGTTCATACGATTTACTAACTAATGGCTATTTCGAAATTTTGAATTTCCATGGTGTGTGGGGGGGGGGCTGGTGAAATGGTCGGCCTCCTATATTTATATGTAAATTCTCAATATTATTTGTTAAATATCTCAAAAACTATTGCGGTTCAAACGATGAAAATGGAGTTCATTCCTGTTCATACGAATTACTAACGAATGGCTATTTCGGAATTTTTGAATTTCCACGATGAGCGCGGGGGGGGATGATAGGCCTGTAACATTATTTTTTAAATATCTCAAAAACTATTGCGGTTCAAACGATCAAAATGGATTTCTTTTCAGTTGATACAATTTGCTAAATAATGGCAGTTTTAAAATTTTGAATTTCCATGAGGGGGGGGCTGGTGAAATTGTCGGTCTCTCTGTATATATGCAAATTCTCAAAATTATTTTTTATATATCTCAAAAACTATTGCGGTTCAAACGATGAAAATGGAGTTCTTTTCGGTTCATACGATTTGCTAACGAATGGCTATTTTGAAATTTTGAATTTCCATGGTGGGGGGCTGGTGAAATGGTCGGTCTCTCTGTATATATGCAAATTCTCAATATTATTTTTTAAATATCTCAAAAGCTATTGCGGTTCAAACGATAAAAGTGGAGTTCATTCCGGTCCATACGATTTACTAACGAATGGCTATTTCGAAATTTTGAATTTCCACGGTAGGGGGTGGGGGCTGGTGAAATGGTCGGACTCCTATATTTACATGTAAATTCTCAATATTATTTGTTAAATATCTCTAAAACTATTGCGGTTCAAACGATGAAAATGGAGTTCATTCCTGTTCATACGAATTACAAACGAATGGCTATTTCGGAATTTTGAATTTCCATGACAAGGGGTGAAATGATAGGCCTGTAACATTATTTTTTAAATATCTCAAAAACTATTGCGGTTCAAACAATCAAAATGGAGTTCGTTTCAGTTCTTACGATTTGCTAACGAATGGCTATTTTGAATTTTTGAATTTCCATGGTGGGGGGCTGGTGAAATGGTCGGTCTCTCTGTATACATGCAAATTCTCAATATTATTTTTTAAATATTTCAAAAACTATTGCGGTTCAAACGATAAAAATGGAGTTCATTCCGGTTCATACGATTAGCTAACGAATGGCTATTTTGAAATTTTGAATTTCCATGGTGGGGGGCTGGTGAAATGGTCGGTCTATCTGTATATATGCAAATTCTCAATATTATTTTTGAAATATCTCAAAAACTATTGCGGTTCAAATGATAAAAATGGAATTCATTCCGGTTCATACGATTTACTAACGAATGGCTATTTCGGAATTTTGAATTTCCATGATGAGGGGGGGTGGGTGAAATGGTAATCCTGTAACATCCTTTTTTAAATATCTCAAAAGCTATTGCGGTTCAAACGATGAAAGTGGAGTTCATTTCGGTCCATACGATTTGCTAACGAATGGCTATTTTGAAATTTTGAATTTCCATGGGGGGGGGCTGGTGAAATGGTCGGTCTTTCTGTATATATGCAAATCCTCAATATTATTTTTTAAATATTTCAAAAACTACTGCGGTTCAAACTATAAAAAGGGAGTTCATTCCTGCTCATACGATTTACTAACGAATGGCTATTTCGGAATTTTGAATTTCCACGATGAGGGCGGGGGGGGAAATGATAGGCCTGTAACATTATTTTTTAAATATCTCAAAAACTATTGCGGTTCAAACGATCAAAATGGAGTTCTTTTCAGTTGATACAATTTGCTAAATAATAACTGTTTTAAAATTTTGAATTTCCATGGTGGGGGGCTGGTGAAATTGTCGGTCTCTCTGTGTATATGCAAATTCTCAATATTATTTTTTAAATATCTCAAAAACTATTGCGGTTCAAACGATAAAAATGGAGTTCATTCCGGTTCATACGATTTACTAACGAATGACTATTTCGAAATTTTGAATTTCCATGGTGGGGGGGGGCTGGTGAAATGGTCGGCCTCCTATATTTATATGTAAATTCTCAATATTATTTGTTAAATATCTCAAAAACTATTGCGGTTCAAACGATGAAAATGGAGTTCATTCCTGTTCATACGAATTACTAACGAATGGCTATTTCGGAATTTTTGAATTTCCACGATGAGGGGGGGGGGTGGATGATAGGCCTGTAACATTATTTTTTAAATATCTCAAAAACTATTGCGGTTCAAACGATCAAAATGGAGTTCTTTTCGGTTCATACGATTTGCTGACGAATGGCTATTTTGAAATTTTGAATTTCCACGGTAGGGGGTGGGTGTTGGTGAAATGGTCGGACTCCTATATTTATATGTATATTCTCAATATTATTTGTTAAATATCTCAAAAACTATTGCGGTTCAAATGATAAAAATGGAATTCGTTCCGGTTCATACGATTTACTAACGAATGGCTATTTCGGAATTTTGAATTTCCATGATGAAGGGGGTGGGTAAAATGGTAGGCCTGTAACATTCTTTTTTAAATACCTCAAAAACTATTGCGGTTCAAACAATGAAAATGGAGTTCTTTTCGGTTCATACGATTTGCTAACGAATGGCTATTTTGAATTTTTTGAATTTCCATGGTGGGGGGCTGGTGAAATGGTCGGTCTCTCTGTATATATGCAAATTCTCAATATTATTTTTTAAATATTTCAAAAACAATTGCGGTTCAAACGATAAAAAGGGAGTTCATTCCGGTTCATACGATTTAGTAACGAATGGCTATATCGAAATTTTGAATTTCCATGGTGGGGGCTATTCAAATGGTCGGCCTCCTACATTTTTATGTAAATTCTCAATATTATTTGTTAAATATCTCAAAAACTATTGCGGTTCAAACGATGAAAATGGAGTTCATTCCTGTTGATACGAATTACTAACAAATGGCTGTTTCGGAATTTTGAATTTCCATGATGAGGGGGGGGGGTGAAATGATAGGCCTATAACATTTTTTTTTAAATATCTCAAAAACTATTGTGGTTCAAACGATCAAATGGAGTTCGTTTCAGTTCATACGATTTGCTAACGAATGGCTATTTTGAATTTTTGAATTTCCATATTGGGGGCTGGAGAAATGGTCGGTCTCTCTGTATATATGCAAATTCTCAATATTATTTTTGAAATATCTGAAAAACTATTGCGTTTCAAACGATAAAAATGGAGTTCATTCCGGTTCATACGATTTGCTAACGAATGGCTATTTTGAAATTTTGAATTTCCACGGTAGGGATGTGGGGGTTGGTGAAATGGTCGGACTCCTATATTTATATGTATATTCTCAATATTATTTGTTAAATATCTCAAAAACTATTGCGGTTCAAACGATGAAAATGGAGTTCATTCCTGTTCATACGAATTACAAACGAATGGCTATTTCGGAATTTTGAATTTCCATGACAAGGGGGGGGTGAAATGATAGGCCTGTAACATTATTTTTTAAATATCTCAAAAACTATTGCGGTTCAAACAATCAAAATGGAGTTCGTTTCAGTTCATACGATTTGCTAACGAATGGCTATTTTGTATTTTTGAATTTCCATGGTGGGGGCTGGAGAAAATGGTCGGTCTCTCTGTATATATGCAAATTCTCAATATTATTTTTGAAATATCTCAAAAGCTATTGCGTTTCAAACGATAAAAATGGAGTTCATTCCGGTTCATACGATTTGCTAACGAATGGCTATTTTGAAATTTTGAATTTCCATGGTGGGGCTGGTGAAATGGTCGGTCTCTCTGTATATATGCAAATTCTCAAAATTATTTTTTAAATATCTCGAAAACTATTGCGGTTCAAACGATGAAAATGGAGTTCTTTTCGGTTCATACGATTTGCTGACGAATGGCTATTTTGAAATTTTGAATTTCCACGGTAGGGGGTGGGGGCTGGTGAAATGGTCGGACTCCTATATTTATATGTAAATTCTCAATATTATTTGTTAAATATCTCAAAAACTATTGCGGTTCAAATGATAAAAATGGAATTCGTTCCGGTTCATACGATTTACTAACGAATGGCTATTTCGGAATTTTGAATTTCCATGATGAAGGGGTGGGTAAAATGGTAGGCCTGTAACATTCTTTTAAATACCTCAAAAACTATTGCGGTTCAAACAATGAAAATGGAGTTCTTTTCGGTTCATACGATTTGCTAACGAATGGCTGTTTTGAATTTTTGAATTTCCATGGTGGGGGGCTGGTGAAATGGTCGGTCTCTCTGTATATATGCAAATTCTCAATACTATTTTTTAAATATTTCAAAACAATTGCGGTTCAAACGATAAAAAGGGAGTTCATTCCGGTTCATACGATTTAGTAACGAATGGCTATATCGAAATTTTGAATTTCCATGGTGGGGGGCTATTGAAATGGTCGGCCTCCTACATTTTTATGTAAATTCTCAATATTATTTGTTAAATATCTCAAAAACTATTGCGGTTCAAACGATGAAAATGGAGTTCATTCCTGTTGATACGAATTACTAACAAATGGCTGTTTCGGAATTTTGAATTTCCATGATGAGGGGGGGGTGAAATGATAGGCCTGTAACATTATTTTTTAAATATCTCAAAAACTATTGTGGTTCAAACGATCAAAATGGAGTTCGTTTCAGTTCATACGATTTGCTAACGAATGGCTATTTTGAATTTTTGAATTTCCATATTGGTGGGCTGGAGAAATGGTCGGTCTCTCTGTATATATGCAAATTCTCAATATTATTTTTGAAATATCTCAAAAACTATTGCGTTTCAAACGATAAAAATGGAGTTCATTCCGGATCATACGATTTGCTAACGAATGGCTATTTTGAAATTTTGAATTTCCATGGTGGGGGCTGGTGAAATGGTCGGTCTCTCTGTATATATGCAAATTCTCAATATTATTTTTTAAATATCTCAAAACTATTGCGGTTCAAATGATAAAAATGGAATTCAATCCGGTTCATACGATTTACTAACGAATGGCTATTTCGGAATTTCGAATTTCCATGATGAGGGGGTGGGTGAAATGGTAGGCCTGTAACATTCTTTTTTAAATACCTCAAAAACTATTGCGGTTCAAACGATGAAAATGGAGTTCTTTTCGGTTCATACGATTTGCTAACGAATGGCTATTTTGAATTTTTGAATTTCCATGGTGGGGGCTGGTGAAATGGTCGGTCTCTCTGTATATATGCAAATTCTCAATATTATTTTTGAAATATCTCAAAAACTATTGCGGTTCAAATAATAAAATTGGAATTCATTCCGGTTCATACGATTTACTAACGAATGGCTATTTCGGAATTTTGAATTTCCATGATGAGGGGGTGGGTGAAATGGTAGGCCTGTAACATTCTTTTTTAAATACCTCAAAAACTATTGCGGTTCAAACGATGAAAATGGAGTTCTTTTCGGTTCATACGATTTGCTAACGAATGGCTATTTTGAAATTTTGAATTTCCATCGTGGGGGCTATTAAAATGGTCGGTCTCTCTGTACATACGCAAATTCTCAATATTATTTTTTAAATATTTCAAAAACTATTGCGGTTCAGACGATAAAAAGAGAGTTCATTCCTGCTCATACGATTTACTAACGAATGGCTATTTCGGAATTTTGAATTTCCACGATGAGGGCGGGGGTGGGGGGTGATAGGCCTGTAACATTATTTTTTAAATATCTCAAAAACTATTGCGGTTCAAACGATCAAAATGGAGTTCTTTTCAGTTGATACCATTTGCTAAATAATGGCTGTTTTAAAATTTTTGAATTTCCATGGTGGGGGGCTGGTGAAATTGTCGGTCTCTCTGCATATATGCAAATTCTCAATATTATTTTTTAAATATCTCAAAAACTATTGCGGTTCAAACGATGAAAGTGGAGTTCTTTTCGGTTCATACGATTTGCTAACGAATGGCTATTTTGAAATTTTGAATTTCCCACGGTGGGGGGGGGCTGGTGAAATGGTCGGCCTCCTATATTTATAAGTAAATTCTCAATATTATTTGTTAAATATCTCAAAAACTATTGCGGTTCAAACGATGAAAATGGAGTTCATTCCTGTTCATACGAATTACTAACGAATGGCTATTTCGGAATTTTGAATTTCCATGATGAGGGGGTGAAATGATAGGTCTGTAACATTATTTTTTAAATATTTCAAAAACTATTGCGGTTCAAACGATAAAAGGGAGTTCAATCCTGCTCATACGATTTACTAACGAATGGCTATTTCGGAATTTTGAATTTCCATGATGAAGGGGGGGGGGATGATAGGCCTGTAACATTATTTTTTAAATATCTCAAAAACTTTTGCGGTTCAAACGATCAAAATGGAGTTCTTTTCAGTTCATACGATTTGCTAAATAATAACTGTTTTAAAATTTTGAATTTCCATGGGGGGGGGGGGGGGTGGTGAAATGGTCGGTGTCTCTGTATATATGCAAATTCTCAAAATTATTTTTTAAATATTTCAAAAACTATTGCGGTTCAAACGATGAAAATGGAGTTCATTCCGGTTCATACGATTTACTAACGAATGGCTATTTTGAAATTTTGAATTTCCATGGTGGGGGCTGGTGAAATGGTAGGTCTATCTGTATATATGCAAATTCTCAATATTATTTTTGAAATATCTCAAAAACTATTGCGGTTCAAACGATCAAAATGGAGTTCATTCCAGTTCATACGATTTACTAACGAATGGCTATTTCGGAATTTTGAATTTCCATGATGAGGGGCTGGTGAAATGGTCGGTCTCCTGTATATATGCAAATTCTCAATATTATTTTAAATATCTCAAAAGCTATTGCGGTTCAAACGATAAAAGTGGAGTTCATTCCGGTTCATACGATTTGCTAACGAATGGCTATTTCGAAATTTTGAATTTCCATGATGAGGGGTGGGGGCTGGTGAAATGGTCGGACTCCTATATTTATATGTAAATTCTCAATATTATTTTTAAATATCTCAAAAACTATTGCGGTTCAAACGATAAAAATGGAGTTCATTCCGGTTCATACGATTTGCTAACGAATGGCTATTTTGAAATTTTGAATTTCCATGGGGGGGGGGGGGCTGGTGAAATGGTCGGTCTTTCTGTATATATGCAAATTCTCAATATTATTTTTTAAATATCTCAAAAACTATTGCGGTTCAAACTATAAAAATGGAGTTCATTCCTGCTCATACGATTTACTAACGAATGGCTATTTCGGAATTTTGAATTTCCATGATGAGGGCGGGGGAGAAATGATAGGCCTGTAACATTATTTTTTAAATATTTCAAAAACTATTGCGGTTCAAACGATCAAAATGGAGTTCTTTTCAGTTCATACGATTTGCTAACGAATGGCTATTTTGAAATTTTGAATTTCCATGGTGGGGGGCTGGTGAAATGGTCGGTCTCTCTGTATATATGCAAATTCTCAATATTATTTTTTAAATATCTCAAAAACTAT
Organism: Macrothele yani; assembly: GCA_039090855.1. Taxonomy (NCBI): domain Eukaryota; kingdom Metazoa; phylum Arthropoda; class Arachnida; order Araneae; family Macrothelidae; genus Macrothele; species Macrothele yani. The sequence goes on from JAYWMT010000325.1 coordinate 178,354, forward strand.
TGCGGTTCAAACGATAAAAATGGAGTTCATTCCTGTTCATACGATTTACTAACGAATGGCTATTTCGGAATTTTGAATTTCCATGATGAGGGGGGGGTGAAATGATAGGCCTGTAACATTATTTTTTAAATATCTCAAAAACTATTGCGGTTCAAACGATCAAAATGGAGTTCTTTTCAGTTCATACGATTTGCTAACGAATGGCAGTTTTGAATTTTTGAATTTCCATGATGGGGGGGGGGTGAAATTGTCGGTCTCTCTGTATATATGCAAATTCTCAAAATTATTTTTGAAATATCTCAAAAACTATTGCGGTTCAAACGATGAAAATGGAGTTCTTTTCGGTTCATACGATTTGCTAACGAATGGCTATTTTGAAATTTTGAATTTCCATGGTGGGGGCTGGTGAAATGGTCGGTCTCTCTGTATATATGCAAATTCTCAATATTATTTTTTAAATATTTCAAAAACTATTGCGGTTCAAACGATAAAAATGGAGTTCATTCCTGCTCATACGATTTACTAACGAATGGCTATTTCGGAATTTTGAATTTCCATGATGAGGGGGGTGGGTGGAATGATAGGCCTGTAACATTAATTTTTAAATATCTCAAAAACTATTGCGGTTCAAACGATCAAAATGGAGTTCTTTTCAGTTCATACGATTTGCTAACGAATGGCTATTTTGAATTTTTGAATTTCCATGGTGGGGGCTGGTGAAATGGTCGGTCTCTCTGTATATATGCAAATTCTCAATATTATTTTTTAAATATCTCAAAAACTATTGCGGTTCAAACGATAAAAAGTGGAGTTCATTCCGGTTCATACGATTTACTAACGAATGGCTATTTCGAAATTTTGAATTTCCACGGTAGGGGTGGGGGCTGGTGAAATGGTCGGCCTCCTATATTTATATGTAAATTCTCAATATTATTTGTTAAATATCTCAAAAACTATTGCGGTTCAAACGATGAAAATGGAGTTCATTCCTGTTCATACGAATTACTAACGAATGGCTATTTCGGAATTTTGAATTTCCATGATGAGGGGGGGGTGAAATGATAGGCCTGTAACATTATTTTTTAAATATCTCAAAAACTATTGCGGTTCAAACGATCAAATGGAGTTCGTTTCAGTTCATACGATTTGCTAACGAATGGCTATTTTGAATTTTTGAATTTCCATGGTGGGGGGCTGGAGAAATGGTCGGTCTCTCTGTATATATGCAAATTCTCAATATTATTTTTGAAATATCTCAAAAACTATTGCGTTTCAAACGATAAAAATGGAGTTCATTCCGGTTCATACGATTTGCTAACGAATGGCTATTTTGAAATTTTGAATTTCCATGGTGGGGGCTGGTGAAATGGTAGGTCTCTCTGTATATATGCAAATTCTCAATATTATTTTTTAAATATCTCAAAAACTATTGCGGTTCAAATGATGAAAATGGAGTTCTTTCCGGTTCATACGATTTACTAACGAATGGCTATTTCGGAATTTTGAATTTCCATGGTGGGGGGGGCTGGTGAAATGGTCGGTCTCTCTGTATATATGCAAATTCTCAATATTATTTTTTAAATATTTCAAAAACTATTGCGGTTCAAACGATGAAAATGGAGTTCTTTTCGGTTCATACGATTTGCTAACGAATGGCTATTTTGAAATTTTGAATTTCCATGGTGGGGGGCTGGTGAAATGGTCGGTCTATCTGTATATATGCAAATTCTCAATATTATTTTTGAAATATCTCAAAAACTATTGCGGTTCAAATGATAAAAATGGAATTCATTCCGGTTCATACGATTTACTAACGAATGGCTATTTCGGAATTTTGAATTTCCATGATGAGGGGGTGGGTGAAATGGTAGGCCTGTAACATTCTTTTTTAAATATCTCAAAAACTATTGCGGTTCAAACGATGAAAATGGAGTTCTTTTCGGTTCATACGATTTGCTAACGAATGGCTATTTTGAAATTTTGAATTTCCATGGTGGGGGGCTGGTGAAATGGTCGGTCTTTCTGTATATATGCAAATTCTCAATATTATTTTTTAAATATTTCAAAAACTATTGCGGTTCAAACGATAAAAAGGGAGTTCATTCCTGCTCATACGATTTACTAACGAATGGCTATTTCGGAATTTTGAATTTCCACGATGAGGGCGAAGGGGGGATGATAGGCCTGTAACATTATTTTTTAAATATCTCAAAAGCTATTGCGGTTCAAACGATCAAAATGGAGTTCTTTTCAGTTCATACGATTTGCTAACGAATGGATATTTTGAATTTTTGAATTTCCATGATGGGGGGGGGCTGGTGAAATGGTCGGTCTCTCTGTATATATGCAAATTCTCAATATTATTTTTTAAATATCTCAAAAACTATTGCGGTTCAAACGATAAAAATGGAGTTCATTCCGGTTCATACGATTTACTAACGAATGGCTATTTCGGAATTTTGAATTTCCATGATGAGGGGGTGGGTGAAATGGTAGCTCCTGTAACATTATTTTTTAAATATCTCAAAAACTATTGCGGTTCAAACGATGAAAATGGAGTTCTTTTCGGTTCATACGATTTGCTAACGAATGGCTATTTTGAAATTTTGAATTTCCATGGTGGGGGGCTGGTGAAATGGTCGGTCTCTCTGTATATATGCAAATTCTCAAATTATTTTTTAAATATCTCAAAAACTATTGCGGTTCAAACGATGAAAATGGAGTTCATTTCGGTTCATACGATTTGCTAACGAATGGCTATTTTGAAATTTTGAATTTCCCATGGTGGGGGGGCTGGTGAAATGGTCGGCCTCCTATATTTATATGTAAATTCTCAATATTATTTGTTAAATATCTCAAAAACTATTGCGGTTCAAACGATGAAAATGGAGTTCATTCCTGTTCATACGAATTACTAACGAATGGCTATTTCGGAATTTTGAATTTCCATGATGAGGGCGGGGGGGGATGATAGGCCTGTAACATTATTTTTTAAATATTTCAAAAACTATTGCGGTTCAAACGATCAAAATGGAGTTCAATTCAGTTCATACGATTTACTAACGAATGGCTGTTTCGGAATTTTGAATTTCCATGATGAGGGGGCTGGTGAAATGGTCGGTCTCTCTGTATATATGCAAATTCTCAAAATTATTTTTTAAATATCTCAAAAACTATTGCGGTTCAAACGATGAAAATGGAGTTCTTTTCGGTTCATACGATTTGCTAACGAATGGCTATTTTGAAATTTTGAATTTCCATGGTGGGGGGCTGGTGAAATGGTCGGTGTCTCTGTATATATGCAAATTCTCAATATTATTTTTTAAATATTTCAAAAACTATTGCGGTTCAAACGATGAAAAGGGAGTTCATTCCTGCTCATACGATTTACTAACGAATGGCTATTTCGGAATTTTGAATTTCCATGATGAGGGGGGATGAAATGATAGGCCTGTAACATTATTTTTTAAATATCTCAAAAACTATTGCGGTTCAAACGATCAAAATGGAGTTCTTTTCAGTTCATACGATTTGCTAACGAATGGCTATTTTGAAATTTTGAATTTCCATGGTGGGGGCTGGTGAAATGGTCGGTCTCTCTGTATATATGCAAATTCTCAATATTATTTTTTAAATATCTCAAAAGCTATTGCGGTTCAAACGATAAAAGTGGAGTTCATTCCGGTCCATACGATTTACTAACGAATGGCTATTTCGAAATTTTGAATTTCCACGGTAGGGGGTGGGGGCTGGTGAAATGGTCGGACTCTCTATATTTATATGTAAATTCTCAATATTATTTGTTAAATATCTCAAAAACTATTGCGGTTCAAACGATGAAAATGGAGTTCATTCCTGTTCATACGAATTACAAACGAATGGCTATTTCGGAATTTTGAATTTCCATGACAAGGGGGGAGGGGGTGAAATGATAGGCCTGTAAATTCTCATTATTTTTTAAATATCTCAAAAACTATTGCGGTTCAAACGATCAAATGGAGTTCTTTTCGGTTCATACGATTTGCTAACGAATGGCTATTTTGAAATTTTGAATTTCCATGGTGGGGGGCTGGTGAAATGGTCGGTCTCTCTGTATATATGCAAATTCTCAATATTATTTTTTAAATATTTCAAAAGCTATTGCGGTTCAAACGATAAAAATGGAGTTCAACTCTCCTGCTCATACGATTTACTAACGAATGGCTATTTCGGAATTTTGAATTTCCATGATGAGGGGGGGAGAAATGATAGGCCTGTAACATTATTTTTTAAATATCTCAAAAACTATTGCGGTTCAAACGATCAAAATGGAGTTCTTTTCAGTTCATACGATTTGCTAACGAATGGCTATTTTGAATTTTTGAATTTCCATGGTGGGGGGCTGGTGAAATGGTCGGTCTCTCTGTATATATGCAAATTCTCAATATTATTTTTTAAATATTTCAAAAACTATTGCGGTTCAAACGATAAAAATGGAGTTCATTCCGGTTCATACGATTTGCCAACGAATGGCTATTTTGAAATTTTGAATTTCCATGGTGGTGAAATGGTCGGTCTCTCTGTATATATGCAAATTCTCAATATTATTTTTGAAATATCTCAAAAACTATTGCGGTTCAAATGATAAAAATGGAATTCATTCCGGTTCATACGATTTACTAACGAATGGCTATTTCGGAATTTTGAATTTCCATGATGAGGGGGTGGGTGAAATGGTAGTCCTGTAACATTCTTTTTTAAATACTACCTCAAAAACCTATTGCGGTTCAAACGATGAAAATGGAGTTCTTTTCGGTTCATATGATTTGCTAACGAATGGCTATTTTGAAATTTTGAATTTCCATGGGGGGGGGGGCTGGTGAAATGGTCGGTCTTTCTGTATATATGCAAAATTCTCAATATTATTTTTTAAATATTTCAAAAACTATTGCGGTTCAAAACTATAAAAAGGGAGTTTCATTCCTGCTCATAACGATTTACTAACGAATGGCGATATATTCCTGGAATTTTGAATTTCCCACGATGGGAGGGGCTATTGGGGGGGGGATGATAGGGCTCCTACATTTTTATGTAAATTCTCATTATTGTTGTTAAATAATCTCCAAAAATATTGCGGTTCAAACGATCAAAAATGGAGTTCTTTTCAGTTGATACAATTTGCTAAATAATGGCTGTTTTAAAA